>SNQJ01S0054836.1:17820-29938 GCA_010110895.2 Picea sitchensis | reverse complement strand
ATTCCATACTTTAGAATTATGTAGTGAATTTTATTATTTTTTTTTGTTTGTTAATTTGTGCAGGACCTGCGATTAACTTTTGGCTTGAGAAACTGCGACTCAGGGGCATCTAAGCCGTCAAAATCACCCGGGGATCGCACCCGTCCTGAGCCACACCAACCCTTAACATGGTTGGATTTTTTGTCCCCGCAGGTTTCGAACCGGTGACTTTAACATCACGGAGTGGCTTAACAACATACTCCGTCACCGACTGTCCTACACCTCGGGGACTAACTTGCCTAATTTTATTATTTTGATAATATTAACCAATAAAACTTGCAATGGAACCATAATACAAAACCCGTGATTTATTTTTGATGGTGCAATCAAATAAAACAATGCATGATGTCTCCATAATCCATACACAGTAAACAATGAAGTCACAACCATCATTTTCCATAACCAGTAATGATCCTAATCGGAGATAATAAAACACATAGTAGCCATCAACTACCAATCGACACCACACTAAAAGAATACAACAATCAGAAACCTAATGAGAAGATACATCCATTGGTTGCCTTTTATCACCAAACTAATCAATAAAAACGAGCTAGGTTTTCAACGCAATTGTCACAATGAAAAGAGACAATCCTTTGACTATGTATCAATTCTCATCCCCAATCACAACCTTCAACTCAATCAAATAGAGATGAAACAATACTCAAAGAAACTATCATAATCACTCAACCAATCCATGAAAGTCAACATGATACCTAACAAGAGTGTGAATAGTTGGGGTTATCAAAATTGGGCTATGTAACAATGAACAAAAGAAGTAATCAAGAGTTCACTCGGTCATCAAAGAACAGAGAGACTGGAGGTCGAACATATCAACAATAGTCAACGACCCTTCGAAACAAACACGGTGGAACCACGGGGTTTTATAACTCTTCATTTGTGTAATAGGGTGACAGTTCAATGCCGGGTAGGGTAGGCAATGAGGCAGAGGAGAAATGATTTCCTACTAGACAACAAAAAATATCTAGACACATAGAGGCATAAACTTCGTTCCTTTCTCAAGGGCCGAACCAATTTATAACAATGTCAATGGAAATGTAGAACTGAGGTATCACCAACAACCATAAAGCTTATATCTTGGCATAATGTCCATCTTCTAACCAACTTCGTTGATGCCCATACCACAAAAAGAATCCCACGACCAGGTGAATAACCCACGACTGTGGCTCTGGAAGATAAACAGTGACCAAAAGGTAGTTCGAAAACATATGCAACAACCCCATAGCAACCTGAATACAACTATACATAGTTACCATAACTGTGAGGAAGTGGCCAACAAGGATAAACAAAGCGAAACCCCCCAACAAAATTCCCATAACTACTTTAAAATAACAGAGAGCCATCACATTTTTCACCACATAGAACAACCAATGAAATCATAACTTCAACAAACTAATTCTTTCATTTGCAAAATGAATAACCACACAGTCATCCCAGAGAGAAGACCCACGCTTTACACATTTTCCAATCTCATGAAAACACAAACCAACACATTATCGAGCCATCATTCATTTCATACACAAAGAGAAATTCATGGATGGGTGAAAAGAACCATACCTGTAACCAATGGCTTTAAAAAGGGTGAGTTTGTCGAGCAATTACTTCCAGACTTGAATCTCATAGCTTAATCGCCAACAAAACCAAATGAAACAATAACCATGCAAGGGGGATGGAACGATGGGAGAAGTATGGAGTAACATTCATTTACTACATGTCACTTCCATCTTCCTCACATTCAATTTCGTAGTAAATGATAGCTGGCCAAAAATCATACCATTAACCAAGCCATTAATTCCATACATTGAAACTTGCAACATATTGCTTGCCAATTGTGCGACCCAAAATACATATTAACCATTTCCAAAAACCATACCATACCATATATCAAAATGTGCCCAATATAACTCAAATACAATTCGCATAGCCACTAACCATTACTAGTTAGAATTAATACTAACTTCTTTTCATTGCATTTGCACACAACCTCTTAACATAGCATAGCATAGTCCCTTTTGGAATTTTTGTTATAAGTCTCTTTCCATTTCCTTTGTTTTATGTTGTTGCTAACATATGTTTTGTGCAGGTGTAGCCAGGTAATACTCATGGTGGTATCATCAAATGTAAAAACTATAGTATATGCCACTCATAACATAGAATTTGAGCTTAGGATAAAGGAACATCACATAAAATGCATTATCCACCTACCATTATGTCAAAACAAAAACAAGACTGCATCATCAACCATATAAGACCGTGTAAGAAGTATCTAAACAACAACATGAAAAGTGTGATATGACTATCTCGAAGCCTCTAGTCTACAAGGGGATCCCACCTACTAGTATTATATCTTATTAGTATAGTTTATATAATAGGATTTGGCAATACATTGCGAGAGAAATTCCTCGTTGTAATTTTAATCGCCAAAACACACGAAGTTCTAAGAACTATGGATCGGACGCTATGTCATCGAAAATCTATTGGGATTCAACTCATATATGCTCCAAGATATGAAAGGAAAAAGGTCAATGTTTCTTATCAATGGGAAACATCTGAAAGGTTTCTTCTAATAGCACTTTTCATTCTTATTATACATAATTTTATTTTTAGTTTGTATATTATTAATCTAACTCCATAGCCCAATGGGAGGAAGTACTCAATCACGTGATATTCAGGATTCTTGAAAACCCATAGGGGGTCATCATCCCATAGTTGGATCCTATTGTTGAGGTCATTTACGGCTTCCAAAAATTTCCTTCCATTTTTCTATTTTCCTGGATTTGTTTCTCCCTTTATTTTCCCCCTTATATACTTGCCCATTTTTACCTCTTCTTTTTTCCCTCTCGCTATCCTTTTCTAGTTCTGTCACTTAGTCACATTTTAGACCACAGGTTCCCGGGTTGGTGGACTTACATTTTCTCACCTCCATCTATAACTTCAGTTCATGAGTCTGACCGACCGTTGTGTTGTTCCATACTTATTCGATTTTACTATCACGGGCTCTCGGGCTGACGGGATCGAACTTTCATGTTCTCATGTTCTGTGATAGACATATTGCACCAAAGAGTTCCACGATCTACATTTCAATCTCAGAAATCCCCGAAATGCCTAAGTGTCATTTTTCCTACATGAATCCATCTGACCGCTGCACCATCCCACACTTATCAAATTTCATGCCTCTTACCATCACTAGCTCTTAGGTTCGCGGGTTCCCGGGTTCACAAAAAATCTCAAGTCACATATTTCCCCTTCTCGTCCCTGCCACCCTCATTCCTTTACTAATGCACATTTACTATTCTTTTAATGATAATAACTTGCCATATAGGTTCAAAGAGGTGGTCACTAATAAGTGAAAGGCTCGAGGAGACCTATTAAAGAACAGTAAACAAGATTTATGGATGATTATATTATCTCCCACCAACATTCATTCCTAACGTAATTTGGAGCAGGTGAACATTCTCGTTGACACATGGTAGCAAGTCAACAACAATTTTGTGGAGATATATTGAATATTTTAGGATGTGAGGATCATAGTTTTTAGTGGTCTAGGGAATATTCCTATTATTCACCCCCTTCAGTCCAAAAGGAAATAATAGGGATGCTTGTAATTGTGTGCGTAGGTTGGCTCCCATAAGTTTTTTATTGTAAGCCATTGGTCGCATGGTGCACTGAGAGATACATTCCAATCCATCAGATCATCTAGTTGTGGGACCATTCCCTTGTCTCTCTATCACCTCCATTTTTTTGTAAGATGGTGAGGCTCACTGAGCCAATGCTCACCTTCATAGGCGAATATTGTAGGGATTTCTTAAAAAATAATGAAAATGCGCTCGACCTCTTACCTGAATTCCTAGAGAACCCAAAGAATGTCCCCAAGGACATCACAATAATGCAAGGCTGTGCATTCAAAAATTGCTTCAGGGAAATTGCATGGTTTTTGACGAGAATAACAGGACAATAAACCATGGCCAACATCTCTTGGATGATTCTTTACATTCTTTATTTTATGGTCAAGGAACAAGCCATCTTCGATCGGGGTATGTTGATTTCCATTGAAATTGTTATAGAAATATTTTCCCCACCCTAAGAAAATTTTCTTAGAAGGTCTTATTCCATTTCACTATGCAGACTTGAAGTCCCTTTTTGCAAATCCCATAGCTAAGAAAATTATTTTTCCACATATACGCATCCTACATATTGTACAACATGCGTATACACAGGTTACACCACTACAACCTGCGTACATCAGGTTTTGTGCCCAAAATTAAAGAATGGTGTCGGTTTTCCATGTCACATTACTAGATCCATGATCCTTGAACTTCCATATACTGGAAATGTTTTGAATCGACCCTTCAGTTCCACTTGAAGGCCATAAATGGTCTAAATTTGAGCTATGGAAAAGAGGAGAATAATTCAACTTTGAGAGAAAATTTACTCTTGAGAAATTATTCACTTCATATTGAGTCTGCATCCCTTTTTCCTTTTAAGTCTGAACACATTGTTTAGACCTCAAGCTCTTCCCTACTTGATTGAGAACCTCATTGTCTCTCTTATATGAGCTTGTCTTTGGTGGAGGATTGAACTGGTGGAGGCACAACTGGAAGGGTCTTAGTTTCTCGGTTTCAAACCATGCTGACACATAAGTTTGAAATTCATTCACTTCTACTGATTACATTTTAATATAAATGCTCTTTTCTAGTCTAATTAATATCTTGCAAATATTTGAATTGTTATTCCATGGGTGTATTTGTTATGAATGTTGATATATTATGCTATTGAATGTGATAACATTATATATTATCACCATATTCTTGCATTTCTTGGTTGTTGAGGACAAGTTCCAGGTGTATTTCTTTGAGTCAAGTGCTCAATGGTGGACTTCATCGAACGTTTGGACGAGGTAGGCCTTTTATCTTGTCTTGTTAGCATATTTGTTTATATAGCGTACCCGATATTAGAGTTGATTTCTACAGTATTTTCCATCTTTTGTGGTTTACCCATAGCCATAGAGAGATTTTCATCATAATAGAATTTGTGACCATACTAGGGATATAATCTTCTTTTCAGGGTTTGGAGTGTTTTTTCTCCTTGCATTTCTCTTGTTTATATTGATTTTCTTGTCATATGACTGCTTAACAGGCTCTGTTCATTCTGAGTATGAGTTTCTTAGCCTTCTCCTTAGTCTAGTTGTGTTTTAACACATATATGTGGGTTTTTACCTGACAGTCGTGTACATACATGTGACGTCCTTCTGTAAGAGGCATATATACATGCTTTTCTCTGAACAATCATGCACATCACCCTTTGTTTCTTGGTTGTTGTGTTTGATTATTGTTGGGTAAGTTTTGATGGTTGTTGAGTCTTCTTGGGTGTCTATTATGTCTGTTAAGTGTCTGTAGAATGATAGGAAACCTTTCTTTGGTTTAATTTATGGGTGGTTCCTTTCTCATCATCCTTTTCATTTGATTGTCCTTTCATATTGTGTTGGGTGTTTTCTTCTTGATATCCTACTTGGTTTGTCTATGTTTACATACAACAGAGTTTTTATATCAAGCTGGTGTTCAGTCCTTGCATTTTCACTCTTTTATATTGAAAATACAAAAATATTAGGCATTTTACATTGTTGGAATTTTATCTTTTGAGTCCTTATCATTGATCTTAGTACATATAAAGAAAGATTTCATGTTATTTGGAATTGCAGAACTAAATTGAGAATTGCATTTTGAAAAGCATATCATTTATTGGGAATTGAAATTAGGACTTTGCATTGTATTCATATTATTTTATTTTACTTGTTGAGTCATAACATCATTAGTTTCACAACCACACCTTTTTGAGTAAGAAAGGTCACTAAAAGTAATGTTGAAAATTTAAAATTGATTAGTAGCAATTTTTTTTTCTAGGGTGCACAAACTAGCTTAGGATTTAGTGCCTTGGAATAGGATTTTCTGAGTAAACTTATCCAAGGATATTAAATCAACATATGTTTCTGACTAAGGGAGTGGAGAAATCCATTGTATAATTGGTGACGTCAGGGGGATCTTATTACACTGGAGTTAAACATGAGGTCGCATGAGGTTGTTTGAAGGGATATCCCCCCGATACCTTTTTAGCGTCAGATATATTTTTGGGAATCTGTTCGTATATGGGGATATTGATAGTATCTTTACCTCTATGAGAGGCAATGCTTTCGAGGTTTCAGGATTTGTTACCCTGCCTATATGATGGACTTGACTTACGATTTGTTTCCTATGCATTGGTTATATCATGGTTTATTAGTTGCTTGACATAGGTACCACATAGGTTACGTGCAGGGGTTATTCTACAGGTACCATGGGTAAGATAAGGGTTGGACAACACACATACTTTATGGAGGATTACCTCTCTGGGGGGATCTGACTGATTGGTTTTTAAGCCCATGAGGGTCCTTATAACTTATTTTGATACCTCTGATATTTAGCAAGGAGTCTCAAGCCCCTCTTGGGTGAGGCATACCTACTTTAGGGAGGGAGGCCCCTTTCAACTACTTTATCCTGTTTGTATGCATATTGGGCTTTTGATTTTATTTTGGTGTTCTCTTTGATTACTAGTTGGCCTTAGGATTTGTTTTATATATCGAGTCTTGAGTCATCGTAGAGCTAGGCTAGCTTCCTCGCAAGTATCACCACTTGTTACAGTTACCAACACATTTTGAGTCTTTTCCTTCTAAAAGGCGTAAAGTTATCAAATGTGGTATACACACCTCCACTTATCAAACTTGTGATCATACAAGGATGAGTAATGAATTGAGTTAGAAAGATACTGGGAGGCGTTCGACTCTCATACCTACTATAGTTAATGATACCCCTTCAACACCTTCAACCAAAATGGTTGTATTGTTGGAAGTGCCTATCATCACCTATGCCCATCCTATAGTGAATACTCAACCTATAGCCACAAACCCTTTTGGGTCTCTTTTCCACTCAATGGGATATAATTTTTAGTCCATCCCTATGGCCTCTAGTCATTTTTCTTATGGTATGCCTAATTTCACATCGCAATTTTCAACCTCCATCCCAATAGCTGGTCTGAATACTAGTATTGGACTCAGAGGCACAACTCCTCCACATAATCCTTTCTCGTTTGGTGGTACCCATGTCCCACAAATGATTCCTATAGTTGGAGGTTTTCCTCCTTTTAACCCTGGGTCTAATCTTGTTCCTAATGCTTTTGGATTGAGTAACCAACCTGGCAGACAAGTTACTACTTATGGTCTATCATTTACACCCACTACCTCTGTATTGATTCTGACCAACACATTTGGCATGAATAATCCACCTTTATCCTCCAGATTCACACCTAGGGGAGTTCAATTTCATACCTTGGGAAACCCCCAACCTAGAGCCACTCTAGTTGGGGGAAGTTTTTAAAACCCTCATTGGAACATTCCTACTGGAATGATGCCAAACCAACCCCTCATGAATCAGTACAGAGGAGGGTATTACAATCCCAGATAGGACCATTGTGCTTTCCAGAACCCTGGATGGGATGCGATTTCCAAACAAAAATATTTCCTCGGAGCTTGGGTCCACATGCTGTAATCCCATCTCTCTTTTTTGTCCATGCTCAATCTTCCAGACTTGTATAAGTTAATGAACAAACCCATGTGTTATGATCCAATGTTCCTCCCATCCCCACTAAGCTTCCTTCGAATATTCCAAAACTCGAGGGTAAAATGGTGAGGATCCTGGTGATCACATTACAAATTTTCACCTTTGGTGCTCTTCAAAATCCCTTGATGATGATTCTATTCGGTTAAGATTTTTCCAATGCACCCTCATGGGAGCTTCTACAATATGGTATATCGAGCTACCTAGGGGGGCATACAAAAATTTTAATTAGATGGTTTTAGTATTCCTGAATCAATTTCAATTGTCGGTTTGTTACGATGTTGGCATAAAACTTTTGTCGACCTTTCATCACAACAATGCCACTCATATATAAGATTACATGCAAGATTAGCGTAGATGGAAGAGGTTTATCAAGGCCTACATACCCCTAGAATTCCTGCTAGAGTGGTTCCTTAAGTCTCTCCTGCCTTATATTTCAGAGGATGTTTCTACATATTGGGTTACATATAAGGAAGAAGCGATTTTTAAATCCCAACAGTTAGATCTTATACATGCTCAGTCTGGGATGTTATACGCGATTCTTCCATATGCACTGAGGTCAAACTATGACCCTAGACAAAATCTTTGGCCTCATCCCAATGGAATTGTAGGCTCCGCCAATGTGAAATATGTAGACTCGGTGGCAAGCCATTTGAAAGAGTTGTCTCTAAACCAATCTATAGGAGGGACAACTTCATATGTATCCTCCAATCCCACTTAGTCGATGGATGTACATTATGTGCAATCATCAACCATCCTGAATGGTAACCAACAACTAGGAGGGAATAAAAATAAAGGACGTAATAATAATCATACGGGTGGGAAGAATAATAATAAGCCCAAGGAAAATGGTAATAATGAGAATTCAAATAATAATGTTGGTGAGGGAAAGAAAGAAAGGAGGAGTGTGAAGTTTCCCTGTAAGATTTGTATAAATGCTCACCTTACCCATTTATACCCCAAAATTTTGGAATCTATGAGACTTTTATCTTTACCACCCGTCATGTTGATTAATCCTTTTCCACATAACCAACACATGGCCTCGATCTCCTCGAATGCCAAAAATGTGGTGAGTGGGAGTCAAAACCCACTGACGCAAGACAATGACCATTTATGAATGAATATGATTAAATATGAGGTTAGTGTAGCCACTCGGTCTCGTGATTATAGTTCTCCACAGAATGTACCTAGTCTCAAGTCTCCCCCTCCTCCAGAGATGCCCTTACAGACTAAAAAACCATAGCCCCTGCCTTGTATTTTGAAAGGAGTACTTGATCTCTCTACACATAATCCTTATGCTAGAGCCACCCATAATTACTCTATTTTTGAGTACCTGGGTCAAACCCCTAGTGCGATGTCGGCTCTAGAGGTACTACATATGTGTCCTTCATGGAGGAATTCCTTTTTATATGAATTAGGAGCTCTATATCCTTGTGGCTCGAAAGTTATCAAGTTTGACGTCACATATGTGAAGCCTCACTTGCCTTACCATGTGGAATTCCAAATCCACATGGGTTACTCGAAGTATACCATCAAGCATACTATTGTTGATGAAGGCGCTGCAACATGTGTGATGTCCTTGGTATGATGGAAAGCCCTCAGCTCACCGAACCTTTCTGAGTCTTTGACCATGTTGAATACTTTTGACGTTCATTCCTTAAGCCCTCACGGTATTCTTCCTTCCTTTCCAGTCCAGTTAGGTAGGAATATGGTAGAGGGGTATGTCGAGCTGGTTGATGTGCCCCTCGACTATAACTTATTACTAGGATGCAATTAGAATTGTGTTATGACTGAAATTGTATCATCCCTCTTTCGTACTCTTTTTGTCCTCATGATGAGAAGATCATGATGATTGACTAGTTGTCCTTTGTGTATGCTAGCCCCAGTACATTTGTTTGACCGTTGATCCCCATGATTGACAATTCTCAGCCCACAAATGTGAATATCGGTGTCAGAATGTATTCATCCCTTATGGGTACCTTCGACTTCATGGCACTGGTTCACCATATATATGCCATGTCCAATAGGCCTATTTCATCAGAGAGGTTTTCTCCTTTCTGCACTTCCTTTTTATATATCCTTGGACCCTACCTTCCTTGACGACGTCTTGTGAAGGTCAGTTACATTATGGAATGGCCATGCCACTACCGGTAGTATAAATTACGTATCAAGATGTTCTTGTCTCTTCCATCGATCTAGATCTTGTTACCTCATAGACAGATGAGGATTATCCTATCCTAGAGACTGTGTGGGTCACTTCATCATCTTGTTCAAATGACTTCCCCAATGATACTTTTCCTTCGGATGAAGCTATCATTGAGGCCATGAATGGTTCCGACAAACCTTGGGATGATATGCATCATCGTTCTTATTTCCTCCCAGAACTTGCTAGAACTGAACAAGATGATTTTAGATATACTTTGGGCGAGATAGTTGGTCACACCATAGTTCCACATGATACGCACGATATTTATGCCGAGGGAAACATGGAGAGTATTTCTCCTACCCTCACTATCAATATCTCGTGTACTCCTAGAAAGGTTAAAAATGTATACATTGGTGTAGATTGTTTGGAAGAAGAAATTATGATCTACATCGAACTCTTCAAGGAATTTCGAGATGTATTCTCTTGGTCATATGAAGATATGCCAGGTATCGTCTGTCAATTTTTCGAACATAAGATTAAAAATTACCTAGAAGGAAGGCCCCTGATATTAAGGCATAGATAGAAAAACTGCTTAATGATGGATTTATCTACCCAATCCCTTTGACTGAGTGGGTATCCAATCCTGTTCCTATGAATAAAAATCAAGGAACCATCCGTGTATGCATGGATTTTCGTGACCTGAATAAATCCTTTCCTAAAGACAACTTTTTGATGCCCTTCATTGATCATATTCTCGACGAGTGTGCGAGAAGTGAATTTTTTTCTTTCATGGATGGATTTTCGGGGTATAAACAAATTCATATTAAACTTGAGGACCAACATAATACGACATTTATTTTCCCTTGGGGTACCTTCGCATACCGGAATATGCCTTTTGTACTTAAGAAAGTCTGAGCAACCTTCCAATGAGCTATGACCTTTTCATTTCATGATATCAAGCATATAGTCAAAGCTTATCTCAATGATATTGTTGCTCACTCCCGTAAGAGAGTGGATCACCCTAAGCACCTTTGGCTAGTCTTTGAAAGATGTCGTCATTATCTCATTCAGTTGAACCCTCATAAATGCATCTTTTGTGTTAGGTCAGGTCGACTTCTAGGATTTTTAGTCTCTGAGACTGGGATCATGATAGATCTGTTAAAGGTTGAGGCAATACTTTGATTGCCTCCCCCATGCACTATTCACCAACTTCAAGGTTTACAGGGGAAAGATAAATTTTTATGATGGTTTATAGTGAACTATGCCAATATTACTAAGGGCTTCATGCATCTCTTGAAGAAGGACACTCCTTTTATCTAGGATGACCGAGCCCATGAATCCTTTGATGCTTTGAAGAAATCCTTGGTATTGACACCTTTACAGAAGTCTCCAAACTATGGTAGGGATTACTTTCATTATTTCACCGCATCCGAAGAGACGATTGGTATGGTGTTGGTTCAAGAGGATGATGAGCTCCATGAGCACGTCATTTAATATCTTAGTTGAAACTTGGTCAACCCTGAACTCAAATATTCTCATGTTCAAATGCTATCTTTGGTTGTCATTCACGCAGTCCAGCGATTACAAAATTATATATTTATCTGCAAAACTACTGTGGTTTTCGATGTCAATTCATTTCAATACATCCTTAGTAGGAGGATCATAGGGGGATATTACAATAAATGTATTTTCATTCTATAAGATTTCGACCTTGACTTCGCTTCTGAGAAATAAAAAAAATAACTAGTTTTTGCAGAGTTAATATCTGACTTCCCTTGATTAGACAAGGATGTTATTCATGTTTATTCATTTGCAGATGAACACATTTTCCTTCTCTCATCACTATACCTATGGTATGGAGATATTGTTCTCTATATTCAAACATTGAAGTTCCCTCAACATCTCTCGCGATATGATACCAAGCTAAGAGCTACCTTATCATAGAAAACACTCTATATCGTCGAGGAATAGACAATATCTTGTGTATTTGTTTAACTCATGAAGAATTTGAGTCTGTCCTAAATGACTTCCATAGTGGGGCTTGTGGTGGTCATCTATCTAGGCTTGTGAAGACCCAAAACACTTTGTGAACCGCTTATTTATGGCCTTATATATTTAAATATTGTGTCGAAGTGGTTAAGAAGTGTCACCCCTAATAGGTATTCACTTGGAAAATACGCTTGCATTTGTCCCCTCTCCATCAAGTCATTACCGTCAGTCCCTTCACCAACTGGGGGGTGGAATTTGTGGATTGCAACCCAACTTC
>SNQJ01S0054836.1:0-17810 GCA_010110895.2 Picea sitchensis | reverse complement strand
TGTCACCAATGGAAAGGATTGTATTAGTGAAAATAAAACACCAAAGAGAAAGGGGACTTTGGGTCCCTTCTTCCTCCAAGGGAGGGCTCTTGGACCCCCAAGATTGAGCTCTTCTTACAACTTGAAAACTTGAAAGAAATGGTAAAATAATCCCAAGCTAACCGACTCAAAAGGTGATGTGGATTGCCCAAATGAAATGGTGCTAGTATTCTCTTTGATGAGAAAAGAGGTTTCCCCAAGAGAATAGCAGCAGCATAACATTGCAAATGCATTTCTTGAAAATGTAGTGCACCCATGGCCTTGTTTTATAGCACCACTTTGAGGTATTGTGCAACCAACTTTTAGTGTGAAAAGGGGTTTTTTAGGGCACCTTTAGGTCTTTGACCAACCACCCAGCCGAATCCATCTGAGATTTGGATGTCAAATCGACTTGGAAGCTTAACCAAAAGTGGGTGGGAGGCCGACCAACATCATAAATGCATCGTTCTTAGGTGTGCACGTATTTTAGCGTCCACAGTCGTGCATCATGTGCATGTGTTCTTTTCTTGCATTTCTTGATGGCACATCTGCGCGCGCGCCCTGTATAGTAATAACGCATCTTGATTTTATAACTAGTTGTATAGTTTTGGACCTTTTGGAAATGTTTTTTTGGTAATTTTGGTCCATGGGTGAACTCATAGCTGTTTGAAGATGATGGATTCTTGTAACCATTTACGGATGAAATTTCAGTGATAATAGTGCTTTCTTTAATTTAGAGACATAGTATTGTTTGTTTAATTTGAATCCTTTTGGTTGCTCAATATATACTTCTTCTTCTATGTTTCCATTGAGAAATGATGACTTGACATCCATTTGGTACACTTTCAATTTTCTGTGGCTAGAGAAAGCTAAGAACATCCTAACTGCCTCTAATCTGGCCACATGTGAAAAGGCTTATTCATAGTCTATTCCTTCAACTTGAGCATACCCTTTACATACTAATCTGGCTTTGTTCCTGATTACTTTTCCTTTCTCATTCATTTTATTTGTATACACACATTTAGTTCCAATGACATTTTTATCTTTTGGTCTTGGAACTAGTTCCCAAGTTTGTTTTTTTTCAATTTGGTCCAATTATTCATTCATAGCATTGAACCAATTCTCATATTTAAATTTCTCTTTGATTGAGTTGGGCTCAATTTGTGACAAAAGTTCTATTTTTGTTTGGTACAACAATTGTCTTCTTGTATGCACTCCATCACTTTTGTTTCCAATAATCAATTCTTTAGGATGATTCTTTTGAGACATTCTTGAGGGTGTTTTTTTGTCTCTTCTTGGGGATTATTCTCTTATCTCTTCTTCTTGAATATATTCTTTGTCTTCACTAATATCCATATCATCCTCCTCCCTTTCTTATTTATTCTCTTCTACTTCTTCTACTTGTGTACCAACTAACTCATCATCATCTTCATCTTCACTTTCAAGTATAGTTTCTTGATTTTCAATCCTTATCATTTTTAGATCATCCACCTTGACATCTGCACTCTCAAAAATATTATGTAGTCTAAGATTGTAGCATCTGTATGCTTTCTTGTTAGAATCATATCCAAGAAAAATACCTTCATCAGATCTGGCATCAAATTTTCCGAGATTCTCATCAAGCCTTTTGATGTAGCACTTACTTTCAAAGGATTTTAAGTATTTTATAGATGGATCTCTTCCAAACCATAGTTCATAAGGATTCTTATTACTATTAATCCTGATTTGAACTTTGTTCAATATGTATACTCTTGGTCTTACAGCTTCCCTCCAATATCCATCGGACAATTTTGCATCATTAAGCATAGTACTCCTAGCCTCCTGAATTGTTCTATTCCTTCTCTCAAAAATCCCATTTTGCTGAGGTGTTCTGGCAGCAGAGAATTGTCTTTTTATTCCATGGATTTCACAGAAGAGATCAAACTCTTTTGAAGTCAATTCACCACGATTGTCTGATCTAAGGCATTTTATTTTTGTCTCCTTTTCATTCTCAACAAGGGTTTTAAAGGCTTTGAATTTGGTAAGTGCTTCTGATTTTTCTTTGAGAAAACATATCCAACCCATTCTAGTAAAATCATCAATGAAAAACATAAAGCAAGACTCTCCTTGCAAGCTCTTGTTCCTTGAAATTCCACAAAGGTCAGTGTGAACAAGATCTAAAAGTTTTGAGGTTGAGTATTCTTTTTCTTTATACCTTATTCTAGTTTTCTTCCCTAGTTGATAGTCTCTACACATAGTATTTGAGGGCTTTATGATCTTTGGAAAGTTTCTTACTGCACCAAGATTGTTGACTTTCACTATATTGTCAAAGCTAATGTGTCCCAACCTTCTATGCCATATCCAACTTTCATCTACTAAATTTATATGACATTCCTCATTCAATTGTGTATCTAGTATATATACATTTTTGGGAGTTCTAGGAGAAGTACCAACCAATTTTGTTGTTTATTCTCTACTAATATCACATTTATGGGAATAAAAGATGCAAAAATGCCCCTGATCACAGGTTTGGCTAACACTTAATAGGATAGGTTTCATTTTTTCAACAAGTAGCACATTCTTGGATTTTTCTTTTTCCAAACTCAGAGTGCCTTTCCCAAGTATGTTACATGAAGCATTTTCACCAAATTTAACTTTACCTTTTTGTTTCTTTAAGTTTAGAAACTTTTCCTTGTTTCCTGTCATAAGTTTTGAGCACCCACTGTCAACATACCAGAGATCTTCTTTATCTTGGGATATTAAGGCAATAATACATTCCTTCTTTGATGTTTTTTATTTCCAAACATTCTTTTTCTTTCTAATGAATCTTGGTTGTTCTGAGATTTCCATTAATCTTCAATTACTGGACTTATGTCCATAGTTATGACATTTGAAGCATTCTAGGCCCCCTTCTTGTAGAGGTGCAAAAGAGTTATAGTTTCTTCTTTTCACTTGATTTACTTCTTGGTTTTCTTTACGGTTATAATTCATAGCCCTCAATTTTTTCCTTCTATATGCTCTACAATTCATAGCTTTTTATTCCAACACTCTAGAAGACATAGTATTCACCATTAAATAGGGGGATTTTTTATGACATCTTCAACTGTTGATCCATTCTAATGTATATTACTCTTCAATTGATTTAAAACTTTTGTGAAGAGACCCGCTTTGATACCAATTAAAGGATCATATCATGTCACTAAGAGGGGGGGTGAATTAGTGACACAATTATTATATCAATTTTTCTTTTGTTAATGCAAACATAATTTAAATGCAATATTTTATCGTGGAACCCAAATGGGAAAACCACAAACTCTTTTCTATTAAATGAAAATTTTTGTTTTACATGTTACATAGAAGGAATATATTCTTCCTTTTAGATCAACACCAACTGATCAGGATGCACCCACACCCTTGTTCACCAGTACCCACACCCTAATTTAGTCAGCTACAACTGACAAGGAAGCACCAACTCCCTTTGCAGGCACCAACCTATCCTTGCACCACCCAACCACCCTTATTTTTTGAATTTGGGGAAAACTTTTGTATCCTACACTAGATTGCATAATTTCTCTATCTCCTTCTTTTCTTGATCTTCAATAAGACATTGACAAACACCTTAGAACTAACATTTCTTCATCATGGAATCTGCTTCTATTTTGATCTTCTTCAATGGATTGCAAAGACACTTTCTTCTCAACACACTTCTTTGTTTATATATTCTTCAAAATGGCGTGAGTGTGATACATTGTGTCCTTTCGTTTAGTCCATCACACCTCTTTGTTTAACTTAACCATAATCACCGTTTATTATTCTTACCATGAAGGATTTCCATAAATTGATCACTGATATGGATCAATTTCATCTTTTAACTTGATCCCAAGTCTCTGTAAACATTTACAGAAATCGAGTTCTGCAAAGGCTCTTCCTTCAAACCATTACATGTGACTGAGTGATACAAAACCATGAGCTTTATCAACTTTAGCGATGTATTATATTCTGCCTTTTAAATCTCTTATTCTATACGACCTATGGAAGTGATCAGATGCTAGGCCAAATGAGTGCTTGAGCACTTATCAAATCAAGGGTCACGATTTAATCCCCTGATGAGATGGACGACAGTTGAGACTTCAGGACTTCATCATTCGAGACTTGGGGATTTCAACTTCTCAAATTTTCAAATCAGATCGGACGGTTTATTTTGCAGAACTAGATCAATGGTCAGATTTGATCCTTACACTCTTAATCCGACGACTAGGACTTAATCAAGCATTAAGATGGATGGCCACTATTTACTTCGGGACTTTGGCTATTCTACTTATGTTCCTTCCATTGTTCTAGATCAATGGTCGAGAACATTCTCGAAGTGTTCCCTCAGATTGAACGACACATGTGCACTTCGGGACTTTAACATTTCAGACTTTGGGACTTTGGGCATTTTTTGGTGGTGAAAATTCCTGAAGTAAAACTTCGAGAGTGACGTAAATTGCTTACGTCACTTGATGACCATGGATGATTTTAGGGGCTAAATTTCTCTCATGGGCTAATTTTCCATGGTTTTTCCAAAAATGAGATTCGCTATTTTAAAAATGATTCACCCAAATTCTATAGGATAAAATTATTTTACCTTAAAATTGCTAAAAAATTATAAAAACTATATAAAATACTTAGAAATTTGAATATTTTTAAAAAAATATCGCCAAACATTTATAGTTGACATATGAAGCATTAGTAATATTCGCCAAGGTTTCTACATTTTAAAATAAATTTCCATCCTTAAAATCATCCCTATTGATGACATGGCACAAGCCGAGTGTCTACCACGTGTCACTTAGATTGGTGATTTGCACATACTTGAAATGTCGATTTCAACTTGACACTTGTCATTATCCGACTATGCCATGTGTCCTTGCTAACATGGTCTGTCAATGTGGTCTATTGACATATATCTCCCAATGTGACACATATTCATCTCCTTGATATAATGGTCAAAATAGTATCCGAAGGGTATCTCAGATCAAGGGCTGAGAGTAAATTTGGAATTTTGGCTTTCAGGACTTCGGGTATTTCGATATCTTGAATTCACAGATCTTTTGAAGTGAGATTCCCCGAAGTGTAACCTCCTCACATCTTTAGACTCAAAGTGAATGATGTTCGTTTGATCAAGATCTTATATCGACGTCTTGATATGTCTTCAATGCTCCATTTCCTTGGTTTAAATCCAACGTCCCTCCATATTTTCTTATCCTATCCTTCCACTTAATTTGATCTGACGGCTCATGAGTATTCAAATAATTGAGATCTCATATTTTTTTACCTTATCATGTCCTTCCACTCAAAGGTGATTCAATGGTCGTAAAGACTCTCAAAGCGGATTAACAATCAAGGATGATTGAGGAACCACGACTTGTGAGTGATTTATTTTGTCACCCAAGATCCGCAATTTGAAGTTTTTCATTTGTTGGTGAGTCAACCACAATCGTCAATATTTGAACCTATAGGATCTGATGGTCCTAAATAATTGTGGGATTGGAAATAACATGATATTTAATTCTCCTTTTTCTCTCTGCAATCTATCCCTGTCGTTGATATGCTACTTGTGCATCTGACGATCACGACTTAATCTGATCGTTTGTTGGATCAACTAGAGTCCTCGATATTTAAGTGTATGCGATCTGACGATCTAGGCCAATTGTGGTATTGGAACTAGAAAGTAGTTTAATTCTTCTTTATCTCTCCGAAATTCACCCCTGTCATTGATCTCGCGCATGCGTATCAATGGTCATGGTTTGTCCTCTAGGGATTTCGATCCCAATCATGTTTCTATATTGGGTTTTTTCCTTATTATTTTCATCACACCATCTCTTTTGAGATTTGATCTTCATTCACTAACCCTCCTAAGATTTTAATCTTTTCATGTCGTCCTACTGTTTGACATCAATGACAACACATAAATGAAACTATGTCCAACATGACCAGGCTACCCAATAGGACTACAGGCTTCATGTAACTCTGAGACAAACTGAGGGTATGCCCGACATGCAAATTCAATATTTTTGAGCAATGGCTGACACAAGTTGATATACATCCTTTGAACAAGAGCATGAGACATATGGAATACTATGGCAACATAGAATCAATGATAAAACTTTGAGATGTAGGAGGCATCATTCAAACTCTCCATAGGGACTGGAAGAGTAACTAGTCAGGGGAGTAAACTCTTTGTAATAAGCTCAGCTTCCTAAGGTCATGCTAGACCCAAAATTGATGACATGTGGACACAAAAAATTTGTTCTTTGTTCAAAGGAAACATGACTTCTTCCCATATAATATTATACTCCTTTCCCACTGTCTTTTCTTTTTTTCATAGTTGAATGAATGCTATGATACAAAAGAGGAAATAAGTGTCAAAATTAAGGAAACTAGTTCCAACAGTGGAACATACCTATGCTTAATACAAGGAGTTGCATGTGGGAGATGGAAACTCGGGGGAATGTTTCCTCCTAGGTATAGGGTTCCAATATGAAAGGGATATAAACAAGGCTCTTCTTGGCTGATGATGCAAACTTCTGAGGTGAGAGGCTTATAACGCAAAAGTGAGAGCTAATAATAGGCTTAATACTGCAAGCAAGAGAATGAGATGCAATTACAACTTAATGCCAAAAATTTCCCTTTTCGTAATCTTATTTTACTTGGTTTGTAAAAGGGATAAACTTGCACCAAATAGACGTCCTTTCAAATCCAATTTACGAGTGTGAAAGAGACAAGTTCACTTGAAAATATTTTCACTTTTTGAAATGAGTCAGAAAATAGTTTAAATCAGACTCGTGTGGCAGTCCTCTAGGTATAGGTCAGCATGTTTATGAGTAATAAATGAGGTTCAAACATAAATTCTTGTATTAGCTATAAGGGACTCCCAGTCCTACAAACAAAAATCTCTTCATGGGCACCGAATGAAGCATGGGATCTAACTAGGGTACCCATGTTTGTTAAGTCTCTACCATTCGATAAGGACACTTCTAGCTGCAGATAAAAGGTGTTGTGTCACTATAAAATGGTTTCATACCTAAGGAATATTATTTTCAACCATAGGATGATGCAAGTGTGCATGATGGATTGGATACATATCCTATATGTTGGGTAACAAAAATACTTGTCCAAAGTTACAAATAGATGACATGGCGCTAAAAAATGCAAGAATCCCTCAATAAAACTACAAAAACCAACTCCATCCACTATCATATTAGTCCATTAGGCCAAAATATTGTACAAAACTATGTAAAGTGGGTAAATTTTTTCTATAAATAGTAAAAAAACAAATTTTACTATACCATTTGTATTTTTTACCCAAATAGTGGATTTTGGACCAAATTGCCTTCGAACTTCATTTGTTGATTGTGGGAGCTACGTGTGGCAGAATCGACATCTGTCTGGACTAGGTAATTCATCTTCCTCTCCTCTTTCTTTTCAATGGATTAAATTTTTTAATTAGGCCTCCTTTTCTAAGTTATTTAGTGTGCAACTTCAAAACTGAGGTGTATGCAGGTTGCAGTTTATTGGGTCGCGTATACGCATACTTATACGCGACTGTTTGAAAACATTCCAGCACATAAGTAGCCCTATATGCGAATGTGTACACTAGATCTCGTGTATATGTCTATGGATAATGTTTTTTAAAGGTTGCTAACTCAAAAAAGGGTTTGACTCTTGCAAGATGGTGCTAGAGTGGAGAGAAAGAGAGAATGAGGAGGTGGATGTTGTAGTGGAAAGAGATACAGGGGCCCAAATGGCCTTAAAGAGATGTGGATTATAAAAAATTTGGGTTGTCAAAGGTATGAGGGCTCAAATGATATTGCTTTAGCTGCTTGTGAACTACTGGGATCGAGATAGTGAGACCTTCAACTTTGATGGACAGCCATTAAGGATTGAAGTGGAGGACATCTATTTCTTGACATGATTGTCACGTCGGAGTGAGGTGGTCAACCTCAAAGCCCAAGGAGTTGGGAGTGGCATGAATATAGAGGATTATATAGACACTCATTGCATTGTAGGGACCGAGAAGGTAGGGAGCCAACTCCCAATTAGAGAGATCAACAATATGAGTCTCAAGATTGTTGTCTTGGTTTTGACATAGATCATAGGGTCAGCCTCTTTGCACTAGGCACTGAGGCCACTTATGTTCTACTCAGTGGAGTGATTGTGACCCACAAAGTATTACTGGTGCACCTCATTGTTGGCCAATATGAAGAGCTAGCTGACAAACTGCAAACTGGGTAGAAAGAGGAACTTCAAGTTTTCTTCTATCCTTTGCAGTTTTTTATTCAAGCAAGTTCTAGCCCTGGAACCTAGAGTTGAGATTATTCCACATGGAACTCACGATCCAACCATGGTACAGTGGACCGAGGTGATGAGGTGACAGGGGGGTAGTAGGGTGACAACACCCTACAATGATGAATTTTTCTTCTGGTGGGGTTGGCAGGTGATAGATATGGATGAATACCCTTATGCAGGGATTGAGTTTAGATGAGATATTGAAATGCCATTACCACCAGGGTTTTCCTATGGAGACATAGGTATGTCAAAGTTTTTTAAATATTTCATTTTTTTTTTGTATTTTTCTATAAGGAGACATAAATATTTTTGGATGATGTTAAGTACTAACTAAACATGTACGTGACACAGATGTAGGTCCACAACGTCTAAACGTGCTTCCATGACATCATCGAAGGCACCATGGAGACGAGGCAATAGGAGGGGACACATATAGAGTGCTTCAAAACGTGCAGGGAAACCTGTCTCGTTTGACGCAGAGGATTCCCATGGTTCAGGTGGAGGATCTTCCAGAAGCTATGTAGTGGAAGGTGGTAGGTGTGCCTCATGCTTTGGTAAAACTCTTTTGGCATTTCGTAAACACCATAGTCTGCTATAATGACACTCATCTGGTTCCACATACAAAGATGTCATGACTATTGTATGATCAACTATATATGTATATTCAAGGTGTCAACCCCAATTTTGTACTATAACATCATAGTTTTTGAAATATATATAAAAACATGGTTCTTTGTCTTAACTTATATTATAATGTATGCATTGATGAATTTTTTTTCTTTATTTTAGTTATGTGAAAAATGCCAATCTAAAACAAAATTATCATATGCATCAGATACACAATTAGAACTTCTAGTTATTTGATGATAAGTAATAAAATCAAACTGTCATTCCAAAAGTCATACGCATACGAATCATCAGAGTAGAGTAGGGTCATGCACATGGTAATTATCACTCAACTAACATACTATTAATTGGGAGTCCAGGAGAACTTCAAATGACTGAATACCATGTGAAATGGCATCGCGTAAAAGTTTTATTATGGTGTTATATTCGGCCACATTATTCATGGATAGCCCTAGGGATACACCACCTGAAGAAACTAGTAGACCTTCGAGTGAGTAAACAACCAAAGCGGTGGAAGCCAAGTTCAATGTATAACGATTGGCCCCATATGCAAATCCTAAGCAGACCAAAGACTCTATTGACATTTTCCAACCAAGGGAAAACTTGATAAACAAAATGAATATAAAAATAAAGGGAAAAGATATATACACTAAATTACATTAGTATACAAAGAGTTATGCCCAAGCTTGGGGCTCAAGAGTAATATATTTTCAAATAGAGCCCATTCCTGGGCTCAACCAATATGTTCCCCTGATAATATTCTAATTCATAGGATCATTTTTCTAGGACATGTTGCACGATATAGGGACCGTGTTACATGGTTTTGAACTTGTCTACCCCCATTGGTTCTTTGGCTTGACAATATAGAAGGACCAAGTCACCCTCAGTGTACTGCCAAGGACAAACAAACGTATCATATTGTACCTTGAAACATTTTTTATTTTCTTCAATAGTCGTAGAGGCATATAGACGCTTCTCATATAGACTCTCTTGGTGTACGATGCATTTTTTGAGATCAGAAGTGTCATGTAGGAGCATACTACAAATATAAGAGAAGGGATATCTCATTCAATAGGTAATATCGACTCCACACCATGTACTAACTAGAAAGGAGAAAAAATGGTGAAATTATTGACTGAGGTTCAGTATGCCCAAAGTGATGGATAAAGGATGATATGCTAGTCAGATTTGCTCTAGCTGACAGTTTTAAGAAAAATGGTCTTGAGAGACTTGTTTATGGCCTCTACTTGTCAATTTTACTGGGGGTAGTAAGGGGAGGAATTACCATGTCTAAACCCCAGTTTTTATGCTAATTCTTCCATCATTTCATTCTGAAAATGACTTCCATGATCAGTGACAATATCACTTGGGATTATGAACCTGGCTATAATTTTATTGAATACAAAGAAGGAGATAGTATTCCCATTGGATTTAACTATAGGCATGGCCTTGGCCCACTTAGTAAAGTAGTCTACAATCACGATAATGTGTTGATTCCCCCTAGCTGAAGTTGGGTTGCAATCCACAAATTCCACCCCCCAGTTGGTGAAGGGACTGACGGTAATGACTTGATGGAGAGGGGACAAATGCAAGCGTATTTTCCAAGTGAATACCTATTAGGGGTGACACTTCTTAACCACTTCGACACAATATTTAAATATATAAGGCCATAAATAAGCGGTTCACAAAGTGTTTTGGGTCTTCACAAGCCTAGATAGATGACCACCACAAGCCCCACTATGGAAGTCATTTAGGACAGACTCAAATTCTTCATGAGTTAAACAAATACACAAGATATTGTCTATTCCTCGACGATATAGAGTGTTTTCTATGATAAGGTAGCTCTTAGCTTGGTATCATATCGCGAGAGATGTTGAGGGAACTTCAATGTTTGAATATAGAGAACAATATCTCCATACCATAGGTATAGTGATGAGAGAAGGAAAATGTGTTCATCTGCAAATGAATAAACATGAATAACATCCTTGTCTAATCAAGGGAAGTCAGATATTAACTCTGCAAAAACTAGTTATTTTTTTTATTTCTCAGAAGCGAAGTCAAGGTCGAAATCTTATAGAATGAAAATACATTTATTGTAATATCCCCCTATGATCCTCCTACTAAGGATGTATTGAAATGAATTGACATCGAAAACCACAGTAGTTTTGCAGATAAATATATAATTTTGTAATCGCTGGACTGCGTGAATGACAACCAAAGATAGCATTTGAACATGAGAATATTTGAGTTCAGGGTTGACCAAGTTTCAACTAAGATATTAAATGACGTGCTCATGGAGCTCATCATCCTCTTGAACCAACACCATACCAATCGTCTCTTCGGATGCGGTGAAATAATGAAAGTAATCCCTACCATAGTTTGGAGACTTCTGTAAAGGTGTCAATACCAAGGATTTCTTCAAAGCATCAAAGGATTCATGGGCTCGGTCATCCTAGATAAAAGGAGTGTCCTTCTTCAAGAGATGCATGAAGCCCTTAGTAATATTGGCATAGTTCACTATAAACCATCATAAAAATTTATCTTTCCCCTGTAAACCTTGAAGTTGGTGAATAGTGCATGGGGGAGGCAATCAAAGTATTGCCTCAACCTTTAACAGATCTATCATGATCCCAGTCTCAGAGACTAAAAATCCTAGAAGTCGACCTGACCTAACACAAAAGATGCATTTATGAGGGTTCAACTGAATGAGATAATGACGACATCTTTCAAAGACTAGCCAAAGGTGCTTAGGGTGATCCACTCTCTTACGGGAGTGAGCAACAATATCATTGAGATAAGCTTTGACTATATGCTTGATATCATGAAATGAAAAGGTCATAGCTCATTGGAAGGTTGCTCAGACTTTCTTAAGTACAAAAGGCATATTCCGGTATGCGAAGGTACCCCAAGGGAAAATAAATGTCGTATTATGTTGGTCCTCAAGTTTAATATGAATTTGTTTATACCCCGAAAATCCATCCATGAAAGAAAAAAATTCACTTCTCGCACACTCGTCGAGAATATGATCAATGAAGGGCATCAAAAAGTTGTCTTTAGGAAAGGATTTATTCAGGTCACGAAAATCCATGCATACACGGATGGTTCCTTGATTTTTATTCATAGGAACAGGATTGGATACCCACTCAGTCAAAGGGATTGGGTAGATAAATCCATCATTAAGCAGTTTTTCTATCTATGCCTTAATATCAGGGGCCTTCCTTCTAGGTAATTTTTAATCTTATGTTCGAAAAATTGACAGACGATACCTGGCATATCTTCATATGACCAAGAGAATACATCTCGAAATTCCTTGAAGAGTTCGATGTAGATCATAATTTCTTCTTCCAAACAATCTACACCAATGTATACATTTTTAACCTTTCTAGGAGTACACGAGATATTGATAGTGAGGGTAGGAGAAATACTCTCCATGTTTCCCTCGGCATAAATATCGTGCGTATCATGTGGAACTATGGTGTGACCAACTATCTCGCCCAAAGTATATCTAAAATCATCTTGTTCAGTTCTAGCAAGTTCTGGGAGGAAATAAGAACGATGATGCATATCATCCCAAGGTTTGTCGGAACCATTCATGGCCTCAATGATAGCTTCATCCGAAGGAAAAGTATCATTGGGGAAGTCATTTGAACAAGATGATGAAGTGACCCACACAGTCTCTAGGATAGGATAATCCTCATCTGTCTATGAGGTAACAAGATCTAGATCGATGGAAGAGACAAGAACATCTTGATACGTAATTTATACTACCGGTAGTGGCATGGCCATTCCATAATGTAACTGACCTTCACAAGACGTCGTCAAGGAAGGTAGGGTCCAAGGATATATAAAAAGGAAGTGCAGAAAGGAGAAAACCTCTCTGATGAAATAGGCCTATTGGACATGGCATATATATGGTGAACCAGTGCCATGAAGTCGAAGGTACCCATAAGGGATGAATACATTCTGACACCGATATTCACATTTGTGGGCTGAGAATTGTCAATCATGGGGATCAACGGTCAAACAAATGTACTGGGGCTAGCATACACAAAGGACAACTAGTCAATCATCATGATCTTCTCATCATGAGGACAAAAAGAGTACGAAAGAGGGATGATACAATTTCAGTCATAACACAATTCTAATTGCATCCTAGTAATAAGTTATAGTCGAGGGGCACATCAACCAGCTCGACATACCCCTCTACCATATTCCTACCTAACTGGACTGGAAAGGAAGGAAGAATACCGTGAGGGCTTAAGGAATGAACGTCAAAAGTATTCAACATGGTCAAAGACTCAGAAAGGTTCGGTGAGCTGAGGGCTTTCCATCATACCAAGGACATCACACATGTTGCAGCGCCTTCATCAACAATAGTATGCTTGATGGTATACTTCGAGTAACCCATGTGGATTTGGAATTCCACATGGTAAGGCAAGTGAGGCTTCACATATGTGACGTCAAACTTGATAACTTTCGAGCCACAAGGATATAGAGCTCCTAATTCATATAAAAAGGAATTCCTCCATGAAGGACACATATGTAGTACCTCTAGAGCCGACATCGCACTAGGGGTTTGACCCAGGTACTCAAAAATAGAGTAATTATGGGTGGCTCTAGCATAAGGATTATGTGTAGAGAGATCAAGTACTCCTTTCAAAATACAAGGCAGGGGCTATGGTTTTTTAGTCTGTAAGGGCATCTCTGGAGGAGGGGGAGACTTGAGACTAGGTACATTCTGTGGAGAACTATAATCACGAGACCGAGTGGCTACACTAACCTCATATTTAATCATATTCATTCATAAATGGTCATTGTCTTGCGTCAGTGGGTTTTGACTCCCACTCACCACATTTTTGGCATTCGAGGAGATCGAGGCCATGTGTTGGTTATGTGGAAAAGGATTAATCAACATGACGGGTGGTAAAGATAAAAGTCTCATAGATTCCAAAATTTTGGGGTATAAATGGGTAAGGTGAGCATTTATACAAATCTTACAGGGAAACTTCACACTCCTCCTTTCTTTCTTTCCCTCACCAACATTATTATTTGAATTCTCATTATTACCATTTTCCTTGGGCTTATTATTATTCTTCCCACCCGTATGATTATTATTACGTCCTTTATTTTTATTCCCTCCTAGTTGTTGGTTACCATTCAGGATGGTTGATGATTGCACATAATGTACATCCATCGACTAAGTGGGATTGGAGGATACATATGAAGTTGTCCCTCCTATAGATTGGTTTAGAGACAACTCTTTCAAATGGCTTGCCACCGAGTCTACATATTTCACATTGGCGGAGCCTACAATTCCATTGGGATGAGGCCAAAGATTTTGTCTAGGGTCATAGTTTGACCTCAGTGCATATGGAAGAATCGCGTATAACATCCCAGACTGAGCATGTATAAGATCTAACTGTTGGGATTTAAAAATCGCTTCTTCCTTATATGTAACCCAATATGTAGAAACATCCTCTGAAATATAAGGCAGGAGAGACTTAAGGAACCACTCTAGCAGGAATTCTAGGGGTATGTAGGCCTTGATAAACCTCTTCCATCTACGCTAATCTTGCATGTAATCTTATATATGAGTGGCATTGTTGTGATGAAAGGTCGACAAAAGTTTTATGCCAACATCGTAACAAACCGACAATTGAAATTGATTCAGGAATACTAAAACCATCTAATTAAAATTTTTGTATGCCCCCCTAGGTAGCTCGATATACCATATTGTAGAAGCTCCCATGAGGGTGCATTGGAAAAATCTTAACCGAATAGAATCATCATCAAGGGATTTTGAAGAGCACCAAAGGTGAAAATTTGTAATGTGATCACCAGGATCCTCACCATTTTACCCTCGAGTTTTGGAATATTCGAAGGAAGCTTAGTGGGGATGGGAGGAACATTGGATCATAACACATGGGTTTGTTCATTAACTTATACAAGTCTGGAAGATTGAGCATGGACAAAAAAGAGAGATGGGATTACAGCATGTGGACCCAAGCTCCGAGGAAATATTTTTGTTTGGAAATCGCATCCCATCCAGGGTTCTGGAAAGCACAATGGTCCTATCTGGGATTGTAATACCCTCCTCTGTACTGATTCATGAGGGGTTGGTTTGGCATCATTCCAGTAGGAATGTTCCAATGAGGGTTTTAAAAACTTCCCCCAACTAGAGTGGCTCTAGGTTGGGGGTTTCCCAAGGTATGAAATTGAACTCCCCTAGGTGTGAATCTGGAGGATAAAGGTGGATTATTCATGCCAAATGTGTTGGTCAGAATCAATACAGAGGTAGTGGGTGTAAATGATAGACCATAAGTAGTAACTTGTCTGCCAGGTTGGTTACTCAATCCAAAAGCATTAGGAACAAGATTAGACCCAGGGTTAAAAGGAGGAAAACCTCCAACTATAGGAATCATTTGTGGGACATGGGTACCACCAAACGAGAAAGGATTATGTGGAGGAGTTGTGCCTCTGAGTCCAATACTAGTATTCAGACCAGCTATTGGGATGGAGGTTGAAAATTGCGATGTGAAATTAGGCATACCATAAGAAAAATGACTAGAGGCCATAGGGATGGACTAAAAATTATATCCCATTGAGTGGAAAAGAGACCCAAAAGGGTTTGTGGCTATAGGTTGAGTATTCACTATAGGATGGGCATAGGTGATGATAGGCACTTCCAACAATACAACCATTTTGGTTGAAGGTGTTGAAGGGGTATCATTAACTATAGTAGGTATGAGAGTCGAACGCCTCCCAGTATCTTTCTAACTCAATTCATTACTCATCCTTGTATGATCACAAGTTTGATAAGTGGAGGTGTGTATACCACATTTGATAACTTTACGCCTTTTAGAAGGAAAAGACTCAAAATGTGTTGGTAACTGTAACAAGTGGTGATACTTGCGAGGAAGCTAGCCTAGCTCTACGATGACTCAAGACTCGATATATAAAACAAATCCTAAGGCCAACTAGTAATCAAAGAGAACACCAAAATAAAATCAAAAGCCCAATATGCATACAAACAGGATAAAGTAGTTGAAAGGGGCCTCCCTCCCTAAAGTAGGTATGCCTCACCCAAGAGGGGCTTGAGACTCCTTGCTAAATATCAGAGGTATCAAAATAAGTTATAAGGACCCTCATGGGCTTAAAAACCAATCAGTCAGATCCCCCCAGAGAGGTAATCCTCCATAAAGTATGTGTGTTGTCCAACCCTTATCTTACCCATGGTACCTGTAGAATAACCCCTGCACGTAACCTATGTGGTACCTATGTCAAGCAACTAATAAACCATGATATAACCAATGCATAGGAAACAAATCGTAAGTCAAGTCCATCATATAGGCAGGGTAACAAATCCTGAAACCTCGAAAGCATTGCCTCTCATAGAGGTAAAGATACTATCAATATCCCCATATACGAACAGATTCCCAAAAATATATCTGACGCTAAAAAGGTATCGGGGGGATATCCCTTCAAACAACCTCATGCGACCTCATGTTTAACTCCAGTGTAATAAGATCCCCCTGACGTCACCAATTATACAATGGATTTCTCCACTCCCTTAGTCAGAAACATATGTTGATTTAATATCCTTGGATAAGTTTACTCAGAAAATCCTATTCCAAGGCACTAAATCCTAAGCTAGTTTGTGCACCCTAGAAAAAAAAATTGCTACTAATCAATTTTAAATTTTCAACATTACTTTTAGTGACCTTTCTTACTCAAAAAGGTGTGGTTGTGAAACTAATGATGTTATGACTCAACAAGTAAAATAAAATAATATGAATACAATGCAAAGTCCTAATTTCAATTCCCAATAAATGATATGCTTTTCAAAATGCAATTCTCAATTTAGTTCTGCAATTCCAAATAACATGAAATCTTTCTTTATATGTACTAAGATCAATGATAAGGACTCAAAAGATAAAATTCCAACAATGTAAAATGCCTAATATTTTTGTATTTTCAATATAAAAGAGTGAAAATGCAAGGACTGAACACCAGCTTGATATAAAAACTCTGTTGTATGTAAACATAGACAAACCAAGTAGGATATCAAGAAGAAAACACCCAACACAATATGAAAGGACAATCAAATGAAAAGGATGATGAGAAAGGAACCACCCATAAATTAAACCAAAGAAAGGTTTCCTATCATTCTACAGACACTTAACAGACATAATAGACACCCAAGAAGACTCAACAACCATCAAAACTTACCCAACAATAATCAAACACAACAACCAAGAAACAAAGGGTGATGTGCATGATTGTTCAGAGAAAAGCATGTATATATGCCTCTTACAGAAGGACGTCACATGTATGTACACGACTGTCAGGTAAAAACCCACATATATGTGTTAAAACACAACTAGACTAAGGAGAAGGCTAAGAAACTCATACTCAGAATGAACAGAGCCTGTTAAGCAGTCATATGACAAGAAAATCAATATAAACAAGAGAAATGCAAGGAGAAAAAACACTCCAAACCCTGAAAAGAAGATTATATCCCTAGTATGGTCACAAATTCTATTATGATGAAAATCTCTCTATGGCTATGGGTAAACCACAAAAGATGGAAAATACTGTAGAAATCAACTCTAATATCGGGTACGCTATATAAACAAATATGCTAACAAGACAAGATAAAAGGCCTACCTCGTCCAAACGTTCGATGAAGTCCACCATTGAGCACTTGACTCAAAGAAATACACCTGGAACTTGTCCTCAACAACCAAGAAATGCAAGAATATGGTGATAATATATAATGTTATCACATTCAATAGCATAATATATCAACATTCATAACAAATACACCCATGGAATAACAATTCAAATATTTGCAA
>SNQJ01S0054835.1:70835-96484 GCA_010110895.2 Picea sitchensis | reverse complement strand
TGTTTTTGTTGCACTGATGTTGAACTGGGTCTTTGGTGATATTGATGGCACTCTAATTGTCACACCAAAGAATAGTTGGATGTTGCTACTAGAATCCAAATTATGAAAGAATATGTTAAATCCATAAGGATTCCTGAGTTGCATTTATCGATGCTCGGTACTCTAATTTTGTTGAAGAAAATGAAATAGTATGTTGTTTCTTTCAAGCCTAAGTGACAGGTCCTGAACCAAGGTTGAAAACATAACATGCAGTAGACTTCCGATCATCACGATCTCCCACCCAATCTGAATCAGTGAAACCAACCAATAAAGGAGCCCCACCTGAACTATAATGTATCCCGAACTAAATTGTACCATGGACATAGTGAAGTATCCTTTTAGTTTTTTTCCAATGGATTTCATGGGGTGTTTTCATATATCAGTCAAGAATACCAAGAACAAAGGAAATATCAGGATGAGTATGAGTCAAGTATAAGAGGCTACCAACTAACTGATGGTACAAGGTGGCATCAACTTCAGGAGAAGTACAGGTGGCAACAAGCTTGACTCCAAACTAGAAGGGAGAAGGGGCTAGTTTACAATCATCCATGTGAAAGAGATGAAGAAGGTGACAAGCATACTTAGATTGGGAAAGATAAATTCCTTCATTGGTTTGCAAAAACTCGAGGCCAAATAAATAGTGCAAAAAGCCTAAGTCTATCATTTACAGTTTCTTCTTAAGGATAGTTTTCACATGGTTTAAAAGTTTTGAGTCACTACCAGTAAGGATAAAGTCATAAACATAAAGGACAAGGATTATTAGATGGATTTCTACTTTCTTGGTATAGACATTAGGATCAGAATGTCATCTAGAGAATCCAATGACAATAAGAAATTTTTTCATTTTGGCATACCATGCTCGGGGACCTTGCTTAAGACCATAAATAGATTTCTTAAGGAGACAAACAAATCTAGAGTCATTCTGGACATATTCATGAGGTTTTTCCATGGATATTTCTTCTTGAAAATATCTATGCAAGAAGGTGGATTTAGCATCCATCTGATGGACCTCCCATTTATGTGAGGAAGTAAGGGAAAGAGAAAGGCAGATGGAATTCATTTTGGCTACACGGGAAAAGGTTTCATTATAGTCAATTCCTTCAACTTGGGAAAATCCTTTGGCAACTCACTGAACCTTGTTTATTTCAACACTTCCATCTGATGCATACTTAGTTCTGTGGACCCATTTACTTCTGACAAGTTTTTTGCCTTTTGGAAGAGGTACAAGATCCCAAGTATTGTTTTACATTAAATAAAAATACTCTTGATTCATTGTTGTATCCCAATCTACATGGCCCAAAGATTCTACAAATGCCTCTGGATCATGAGTCTATGAAACTTGAGCCAAAAGAGAAGAGGCTCGTTGGAACTATGAACGTGTCTATCGTTGATCTGAACGATCACCGACAATATCACCAACTGCTTCTCGTGTTGAATGAACCCATCTAGGAAGCAATGGAGTTGGAGCTGGGGCTGGTTCAGGTTCAAAGGACTCATCTGGAGGAAGGTGATCAGGTAGAGGTGGATTTTTATCCTCACTATCATCATCTAAAGAAGAAACTAGAACAAAATTATGGAAAAACGTTGAATTAGGATCACAGGCCAAAGAAGACACAAATGTTGAATTAGGCTCACAGGCCATGATATTTTCATCAAATTTAACATCTCTTCTAATAATAATTTCATTACAATGTGGTTGAAGAATTCTATAACCTTTGACATCTTTAGAATAACCAACAAATATACACTTCTCACTTTTAGGCTGCAATGCTTTCCTTTTCTCATGAGGAATGTGATCCCGTGCTATATTCCCAAATACACGGAAGTGACTTACATCTGGTTTAATTTTAGTCCAAGCTTCTTCTAGTGTTATATTTTTAAGAGTCTTTGTGGGAGTGCAATTTACTATGTAATTTTCACAATTGATGGCTTATGCCCAATACTTTAGACTTAATCCATTAGATTGGATCATACAATTAGCCATTTATGTTAATGTGTGGTTCTTTCTCTCAGCAACACCATTTTGTTATGGTGTATATGGTACAATGTGTTGCATTTGGATGCCCTATGTAGTGCAGTAACTTGTAAAATTATTGTTCACATATTCGTATCCATTATCTATTCTTAACCTTTGAATTTGACATCTAGATTTCTTTTCTACAAGGGCCTTGTAGGTCAAAAACTTGTCAAAAACCTTGCTCTTAAGTTTTAAGAAGTAAACCCAAGTATTTATGGAAAATTGATCAATGAAAGTTAAGAAATACTTGCACCCAAAAAAAGTAGGAGAATAAACTGAACCACACAAATCACTGTGAACAAGATGTAAAGGGCCTGAGGCATTCCAAGAGGCACGTTTCTCAAAATGGTTTCGATGATGTTTGTCAAGAAAACAATCGACACAAACACCATCTCTACATGAAACGGGAGGAAGACCAGTCATCATCTATTGATTACATAGTTATTGCAGTGAGCAATATTTTCGATGACCAAACTGCTCATGCCAATTTTTTCTCAAGTCGTCGCTATGATCAACAAAAACTGATGAAAAAAATGATGACCCAAAGTTATCAAACTTGTACAACCTTGTAATATCATTAGCAATTCCAGTTGCAAGAACATGCTTAGGATCTTTTATATCCTTGATTACAACTTGGTGAGGTGAAACCTCTACGGTTTTACCTTCACCTGAATGAGTGATTTGATATACTGATAGAAGGTTACAGGAAATACTTGGAACACATAATACATCATTGAAATGACCATTTTCTACTTGAATTTTTCCAGATCCTTCAACACTAAGAGATCTATCATCACCAAAAAATATTTTCTTGGTTTTACATTCATTTAGAGAAGAAAAATATGTCTTTATCCTTATCCATATGATAAGATGCTCCAGAATCAATAAGCCACTTATCAGAAGAAGAAGTAGAAGTTGTACTGAAGGAGAAACAAGAAGTAGAAAGTGCATGTCCATGAGAAGAAGAAAACGAAGTATAATCAATACCGATGTTGTGCTTCTTCATCGCTTCTTCTAAAGCTACAATCTTCTTGAGACATTTGGACTCATCATGACCATATTTATCACAAAAGTTGCAATGTTTGTCATTCTTCTTATTTTTATATTTTTCTCCTTTGTCACCATTAGGAGTGGAAGTTGTCTGAGTGGGTTTGGGACCCTTATGTTGTTTGTCGTTGTGGCGAGGATGTTGCTTCTTGGGATTCTTGGGTCTATCTTTCTGATCGATGAATAAGGCTTTGTTGGAGTTACATGTAGTGTTGATCACTCCAAGTTGTACAAGCTTATCTTGCTATCTAATCAAAGCATCACAAAAGGAATAAGAGTGGGTTTTTGATAAGATGTCCCTAGAGTCTCTTTCATGGCATAAAAGGTAGATACAAACACAGAATATGCACTACCTAGCTTAGAAAGAATAAGATAGATGCAACGCTCTTTAGCCATATTTATCTTACATTCTTCACATAAAATTATGAGTTTTAAGCTTAGACAGATAGTCTTCAATGCAAGAAAAATCACTTGGACTTAAATTCAGTACTTTATTTTCTAATTGTTGTGCTCAAATAATATTGCGTTTACCAAACACAGATTCAATATTTTCCCAAACTTCATCGGGTTTATCATTTTTTTGAAGGTGGAACCTTAAATCATGAGAGATGGACATTCTGATTAGTCAACATGATTTTTCATTCTTATTAGCCCATTTGAATTTCTTATCATCATCAGTAGGTTTTGTTTCATTTTCCAAGGTAATCTGGTACAAGCCTTACTTCTTAATAAATCATCCATATGGGATTTCCATTGGAAGTAGTTGATGTTGGTAAGTAAAAGATTACTTGAAAAATCCATATTACAAATGTAGATAATATGGATTTAAAAAATGAAACTGATGATTTGGATGGAAAGATCTCAAAAGTTTAGGCAGTTTAAAAAAAAACAACACTAAAAAACGGACTTCGGATGTGAAAGTTATGCCCTTTTAAAAAAAATGCATAAACGGTAACCAAAGGACCACGTGCTGGTGTAAGTTGCTTTATGAAGTGACCCAATTTTATAAAAAGAAGTGGGGATCACTTTTACAATGAAGTTAATTTATAAAATAAAAGTTGCATTCAAGATAAATAACTCTAAAAGCTACTTATAGTGATTCACTTTTATACTTGAAGTGAAATACACTTTACAATGGAGCATGATTTTTTTCAAAAGAAAGTAACAAAAAGAGAGACTTGAACTAAAGACCTTTTAGTCAATATGGAAACTTTTAACCAAATGGGCTAGAAAAACATAATGTATTGTTTAGCAAGAGGATTGGGGTTGTTGTTGTTGTTGTTGAAGACGACCTTGGAGAGCGTGCTAAAATAAACTCTTTTCACACAAGAAAAAAAAAATTGCTTCTCGATGACAACAAGGGTTAGATCTCGGTTAGCTTACCCAGAAAATGCACCTTTTCCTATTTGTTTCTGATTTTCCGAGATTGCACGACGTAGGGAAAAGAGTAGAAAACTAGAAACAAACAATATAAAACCAAAATAATACTCTGCAAAAAATTTAAAAAGGGCGTATTCGGGCTTTATACCTCTGGATCTAGTTGAAATGGTCATATCTTGGGAAAACAAAAACATTTTCGAGTGAAACGAAAAGAGTTCATGAATGAAATGAGAACTATGGATGCAATGGAACAACCCTCTCAACCCAAAAATGTATGAAAATGGCACAAAATAGAGATGGGGAAACTCGGCTTCACGATCTCGATCTACAATAGGAGCGAGTCTTCAAACAGACTCTGATACCATGTTTGACAACACAAGTATTCTAATAGAGGAGGAAAAACTTTAGTAACCACTCACACAACCAAATCAAATATCAACATACCGATGTTTTGACGTGGTGAAACCCCTACGGGGAAACATCCACAGCCCTAGCCAATGTGACCACTTGGAGCAGTTTTTTAATGCAAAAGAAAAAGATTACAAAGAGATTTTACAGGAGAGTTTATCACAATAAATCATCGGCAAATGACCCTCCATGCTCTTTAAATAGAGATCATGGACCAATCGGGTGTTAAGCCACAAATCAATGGCCTTTAAGATCGAGGATAATATGAACTGTCAGATCACTCTATGTCAAGAACATAGCGTGACCGTCAGATTACCTAACTACAAATGCATACTAATGCATACTAAAGAAACACACTAAGAAGCACACTTTTACGTAATGACACATTAGACCAAGTAGATCTTAACTAATTCCTAAGTGTCTAAATATCCTAACAATTTCATATTGATCATTGATAGTGGTGTTGGAAATGGATCGGGAGTCGTTAATCTAACTCAGACATGGGAAAAAAATTAGCTAAGGAAAATATATCATGTTGATGCTAGCCTAAACCCATGGCAATGTTTTATCCACTCAAGATGATGTTAACGTGGCTAAGATACCTTAAATGTGTCACCTCAATTGGATATGTTGTTGGGCACCTTTGGTGGGTTCCATATGCCCATGTGGAAGTCCATGATTGGCTCTGATAGGGCTTTGCTGGCGGGTTATCGTGAGATCTAGATCGTTGATTGGTCCCACTTGAAAGAGGTCTGAGAGAATATCTGGATCGTCCATCGGAGGTGCCCATCAGAGTAGTTGAGGTCTGGGTTGAAAATGTGAATCGATGAGAGGACTTTGAGACTGCATCTCATATGTTGATCTATAGTTGCAAGGGGAAGTCTAACAACGCATGACAACCATCGACCTAGATCAAACAAGAACCCAAAAATGGCTAAGGAAAATATCATCATGATGACGTCAACTTGGACATGCAAAAACCCTTTATTCACCCACGCTAATGTTGATGTGGCAAGGAGACAGGACATATGTCACCTGGATTTGACAAATTCACCTATGTATCTGATGGGTTACACATTTCCATGTGTTAACCCCTAGTTCGATTTCATAGTGCTCTACTGGTAAGCTGAATTCACAACTCGTTGAGAGGATTTGATACATAGGATTAGATCTGGACCATTGATTAGGCCCACTTGAAAAAGTTCTGAGAGCATATATAGACCATCTATAGGAGGTTCCCATTGGATTGGTTGGGGTTTGAGATTTAAATGGAACTTCAAATAGGTGACTTCAAGCTTGAATCTCAGTTTTTGATCTGGAGTTGCAAGAGGAAGCTCGACGACGCGTGAGAGTCGTCGATATGGCTCAACAAAGAACCCAAAATTGGTTAAGGTAGAGATCATCATACTAATGTCATCTTGACATGTGGCGGATTTCTATTGGCCCACGATGGCACTGACCTGGAAGGGGAGCAGGACACGTGTCACCTGTATTTGATATTTTTACCTATGCATGTGGTGGGTTCCCCATGTCCATGTGGTAGCCTCTGATTGGTCTAACAAGGCTCTTCTCATAGGATGACGTGACATCTTGTCGAGAAGCTATGAGATCTGAGATAATATCTTGACGGTTGATTGGGGTTTCCCCATCGGAGTGATCTAGAGTAATGTCACAAGGGGGAATCTGATGATCGTTCATTTAAAAGGTCGAGCATGCAATGTGATCTGAGCCGTCAATATCTCATGGTTTGAAAATTATTGAAAATTTGGTGCTTGGTATTTATTTTGTGGTTTTATGTTAAGCTTCCCAACCAATAGACTTAGGCCCTTTTCACGTGTGACAAGCTCCTTTTGGACCTCCGATAAGCACTTGAGGGATTAATTTTTTCCTTATGTGCACAAGGGCAGGGATTTTCTTGTTGTTCCTTCATTATGCCTTAGGAAAATTTGACTCTTAACTACTCAATGGCTATTAATGTTTCCTTCGTACCAATAATTTGTCCAATCACGTCCTGGACACTTCAGTAAACCTTCATTTCTTTTACAAGAAAAAATATAGTACTAACAGACGGGTTGGAGAAGAGTTATGTCGACGACGGGGGGATGTAGGCCCTATATCTATCAGAGGACTCTCCTCGGCCATTGGATCTTCTAGGATCCACTTTGACGAAGAAAGCATTGAGTGCATGGGAGTGGTTGATCTGGAAAAGACTGAACTAGAGGATATGGATTGTTGATTTTTTGGGAATGACCCTCGATGAGGTCTGGACTGTTGATGCCAATGGCATTTTTGTTGGGATTATAAGGTTGGAAAGGTTGAGTGATTTCTAGAGAGTGCCAACAATGATAAAGGCGATGATGTGGAGAAATGAGAGTCTTCAATCGATACAGAGGCAAGGCTTGATCTTCGTCATAGATTGCCTTTGGTAATATTTAAGTGGAAAAATGAGGCAATGACATCATGTTGATGAGGAATGCCAACATGGTAGTTAGCATGTACTTGGGATGATGTGTGTCAATAAGTGATTGGTTGAAGGGACAAGAATTAGCCTAGTAGAGTGAAATATCCCTTGGGCCTTCACTTTAACTCCTAGCCGTCAGATCTACAAGCCAGGAGATATGAACTATTGGTAACAGATACATCATTGTCGAATTATAGGAGAATGGATAAATTGGATGATGCTCCAAGAGAATTTACGATGACGGGAGAGGTGTAAATGACAACATAGAGTTGGGGAAAATATGAACCATTGATCTGTACATGGTGAGATTAAATATCATCCATAGATCATCGTGGGTCCCTTTTAAGTAAGGAAAAAGGGATAATGATGTCATGTTGACGAAGCATGCCAGCATGTCCTAGAGGTTGACATATGTCATATTATAAATGGTAGAAAGGAATGGGAGTGAGTCCATTCGAGCGAAATGTGTGTTAATTATATCCCTCGGATCATTAGTTTGAGTCATCTCGATCGTTGATCGATGAGTGGGCCCAGTTAGGCATGGAGGCCCTTAAGCCTTCCCTTTAAATCCTAGTTGCTATATTTGTAGGTCGATAGATATTCATCATTCATAAAAGGAGGTATGCAAAGGCCTCGAGAAAAGGTAGAAGAAGTGCATCGGCAAGGATGAGGTTATAGATATGGAACGAGGATTGCCAATCGATCGACAGGAGCCTTGACAATATTTGGACCATCGGATCTAGATGTGTCATCATTGAAGCATGGGAGGTTATTATGGTCGCGTGCTAGCCAAGGGTGTTGAAAAGCATAAAGGAATATAACATCATGATGAATTGGTTGGTTCCTCCATCATGGAATCATTATAAACATGTTCTATGAAAACGTAAGGCTCACCAATGGAAGAATTCAATGTGAGATGGTTGTAAAATCTCTTAGGAGGAATACTTTCTCTAACTAGAGTTTTAGGTGTCCCTGCATACTCTTATTCATCCTATAATGAAAGATAAATCCATCATGGATCCCGAGAAGCTAATTGATCCGGAACGATCTAGGGAACATCACAGAAGTTTCAGAAGTGTCCTAGGAGGGTCATAATTGCCTCAGTAGATAGAGAAAGGGAAAAAAATCAAAGTCTTCAAATCTCAGTGAAATTGACATCATCATGAAGAGCATGTTGTAAGATTTCCAACGACGTAAACGGTTTGTCAAACAGAGTTGTGGATCGAAAGATATTCATGGTCAAAGTTTGGTCAACCTAGCTCAGTCAGTAAGGGATGAGTCAACATATGTACTACTGATGTTAGCATTAGTATGAATGATGCCTGCATCCATACATTGTACATGGCACATGAAAGATGCGACATGCATCATGCTGACATCATCATGGTGACATGGTAGCACCAGAAGCTACCATGTGTCACTCATTTTTGGCATTTTCAGGTCATTTCTTGGACCAGTAAAAATGTGTCATGTGGCAATTCATAAAGCCACATGGTAGAATGTAAAGATGATGTGGAATCCGTATAGACACATGGTAGGTGACATGTCATCTGTATAATATGTCGCAGGTGACTTGGTAGGCACAATGGAAGTGATGTCATCATGATGATGTGGCCCAATGATAGTGTGCCACATGGCATGTCGATTTGGCACTTTGGGCCGCAAAATGGGCCAGTGAAATTTTGACACGTGGCACCCCCAGGTGACGCCATGTGGAACCACCCAAGAGAAGCCTCATTGTCCTCTCATAGATTGACACTTGGCACCATTCACCAAACGACACATGGCAAGGACACGTAGGAAGATGACTATACTAGGTGGGCCAATGGATGGTTGCCACATGGCCCAGTCATGGGCTTCCACGTGGTAGCGAGAAAATTCCCAATGAGGGCTCCTAACCAAATTTTCCAAATAAAAAGTGTGTTTTCCAACGACCAACCCCATCCCACCAGATATAACAGTGATCCCACCAAAACTACTGGCTAGCCCCACTAAACCAGTGACTAATCCGCCAAGGAAAATCCACGCAGAGTCCCATCGTTTTGGCGTAGTGTTTGGTGGATATGATAAGTTTGGAGGAGGGTTAAAATTGGTTGGAGTTTTTTTTACAATGGTTTGGTTATATGGTTGGAACGGGTGCCAAAAGGGGATGCATGTGGGCTTGACCTCGAGACCTCCCATACCACTTACTTTTATTACAAATATGCCAAGAAATTGGGCTAACCACCCATTTGGTAACTCCGCCCAAGTCTTTTATTAAAGTTCTTGTTCAATGCATGGGGTGAAGTAGATGTGGGCCTAGTCTGTATGAATCCGTACATGCATGGATTTCTATGTAGGTTTCAATGCATTAATTTCACAGGATTGCACATGGATCGAAGGAGAGGTCCATAGGAGGCCTGAAGGTGACAGTGTTCTATGGGGATGATTTGACAATCAATTTTGGATAATTAGGCGATGCGAATCCAATGGCAAGGCTTGTTTCAGTAGCAGAAACTTCGATCAATAGGCTAAATTCTAAAGAAGCCAATGTAAGCATGCTTTTCATTATGTTGTTTTGTCATTAAAATTTGCAGCATAGTATGCTTGATACAAGTCTGAAGGAGCATGGAGAAGTTGTAGCAAGACAACAAGATCAACTTATTCCTTATATTCCTTCTTTTCTTCTCTTCTTCTACATAAAACCAACCAGCTACATGTGACAGAGAATTTTTGGCACTTGGATGATAATGTTGATTATTTGGGTTGGTTTTCATTGATGTCAACCCTTGAAGAAAGTTTGATAGTGAATTTCGGTAGCACAAAGTTTTGGGTAATGGACCCAAGTTTGTTTGATGGATAATGGTATGATTTTTGATATATTTGCAGGAAAGAATATTCTATATGGATAGTACATGCCATGCCATTTCCAGTGGTATCTGGAACGTCACATAACTCCTCACGATTAGAGAGTTATGGCCATGTGAAGTTGGAGAACCCTCATGAGTCATCTAGAAGCCCCAAAAGGTCAAAGTAGTCAAAGTGGTTGCAAAGAAGAAATTATTTAAATAATAAAGTGAAGTTACATAAAACCAACCAGCTACATGTGACAGAGAATTTGTGGCACTTGGATGATAATGTTAGATTTATTTGGGCTGGTTTTCATTGATGTCAACCCTGAAGAAAGCCCCAAGAAGTAGAATTCCAGAGCACAAAGTGGCTTGGGGGTAATGGACCCAAGTTTGTTTCTGACATTGATAATGGTATGATTTTTGATATATTTGTAGGAAAGAATATTCTATATAGTACACGCCATTACTTCCGGTATTCGAACATCACATAACCCTCAACAATAGAGAGTTATGCCATGTGAAGTTGGAGAACCCTCATGAGTCATCTAGAAGCCCCAAAAGGTCAAAAGTAGTCAAAGTGGTTGAAAAGAAGAAATATTTAAATACAAAGTGAAGTGATGAGTGTACCATAAGTCAAAACGGATAACAAATAAATTATTAAATAATAAAGTTAATGGAGAAATGGCTAAGTGGACAAGTGGTTAGAAGTGGTTAGAAATGGGTTAACCCAAAAATAAGGAAAGTGGTTAAGATGGTTAGAAGGTAATTTAAATAATAAAGTCAAGGATATAGCCTCATAACTTCAAAGTGGATACAAAAGAAATTATTTTAAACACAAAGTTAATGGAAAAATTACTAAGTGGACAAGTGGGTTAGCCCTAAAATAAGGAAAAAGTGGGTTAAGATGGTTAAAATGGTAACCCCTTGAGGAAGATACAAAAAAGTATAAATAAGAGGTAGCCTCTATTCTACTACATCTATACATTAAATATATATACAAGGACTCCAGGTAACCAAAGGATATTTAATTTGAATTTAGGAAGGTGAAGTAAAGAATAAATTCAAGTGGGAGGATAAATTTTGATTGTGCTTTCTAAGGCATGTTATTACAGTCATCTCACCATTTTCACAATAATGTTTTACTAGAATGATTCGATCGTGAAATTGGGAGGCCATTGAGGAAACATATCCAAGAAGTTGTGGATGCAAATTCCCATCTGTGGGCTCCAAGGCATTGAGGCATGTGAGGTTAAAGAAAAGTTTGATGAAATTCTTGTCTCTTGTTGCCAGTTATGGGGCTATTTGCGGTATAGATCACATACACCGTGTCTATTACAGAGTTACAAATCAGGATTTGGATGATGAAATTGATGAGTAGTTGACACGTGATTGGTACATGTTTTGTACATGTTTGAGACAAGTAGTCGATGAGTCGGCGCAATACACATGAGGTGTATATTGATGATGTTGGTACATATTAATGAGTCATAGTTGATGCGTAGTTGATAAATGATTGGTACTACTTGGCAAGCATGGTTGAAGGCACTATTAGTAGTATTGTTGACATGACTACTTTCGGTAATGATGTAGCATACTATATTGGCATAGTATTGTGTTACCATATTGATCTTAAGATGGATGAGGAGTTTTAAAAGTTATAGTTCATTGATGCACATCTTTGAGAGTCATATTAGTGATTGATCTTGGTGATGACTCGATTGGTTGATAAGCATCGATGAGACAGCTGTTGCATAGGTCATTTGGACAAGCTGTTGTGACAAAGTTATTTGTAATGTGTGCCTGGTGCATGGCTGATGCACTTTTTCATGGTACAAAACCTGTACCATGAACAAGTTTGGTGCATTGTTGATGCACTTTTTGTTGGTACAGGTTGATTATAGGTTGATGTACGGGTTCAAAGCTAATGGTACGGTGTTCTTTTGGTGTAGGCTGATTTGGCAATAAGCTTACAATGGCATATCTCACAAATGAGCAGGTGACAAATAATTTCACCATTATACCTATATGTCGTGGTGGTTGACAAAAGTGTTGATGGGTGGTTGTATCCACCTTCCAGCCAGCCATAGAGATAGGTTGTGTTCCTTTGTTGTAGCTTAAAATTAGATTGGAGATTCCTGTGCTGCTACTTTGAGAAAATAGGGGTTGGATCCTCCTTCCGCCAGGTTGGAAAGAAAGCAGTTTATGCTTCTCCAATGAATGTAATTACAGCATTATATAAGAAAAACATTCAATGGTTTTCTCCCTTTGGGTTTCCATGTAAAACATTAGTGTACTGTGTATGTGTATGATTTCTCATTTGTTCATTGTTTACTTAGTCTACAATTATTGGATGATAATGCTACATTTATATAACACTTGCATTATATGGTTAAAAAGGATTAAATTTCTCTATTACTGATTCACCCCCCTCTTAGTAATCCAACAATTGGTATCAGATACGGTTCCTTCAGGAAACAATTTAACCACTGGAAGGAGATCATGGATTATTCTGAGAATGGAGTACCAATTTTTAATGGTCACAATGGTTTAAAGTATGATATGTGGAGAAGAAGGAGGAAAGTATTTTTACAGGCACAGGGACATTATATTTGGCTATCAGTTGTTATAGGATATGATAGTTCAAAAAGGAAAATACTACAACCAAGAAGGAATTGAAGAATAATAAAAAAATAGCAATGGATTTCATATGGGAAGGATTACCTAATCCAGTAAGAGAAAAGGTTGGTAAATGTTCATCATTAAAAGAACTTTGGGATAAGTTACATGACATATATTCTTCATCCATCGTAGATTCAAAAAATGCCAAAGAAGATGCAAATATAGATCAAGAAGAATTATGTTCAACATGTCAAACAAATTCAGAAGATGAAGATTACATAATCACCAGAGGTATGTTGTTTTGATTTAATTGTGAAAAACGCGGACATATTGAAATAGAATTCCATGAAGGAAATGAGACAGAAAAACTAATTGAAAAGGAAGACAATTATGAAGCATAATTTATTAGTGCTTTAGATGAACTAAGAGAAGAAAATAAGTCACTCATGAAAGAATTGATGAAACAAAAGAAAAGTGTTCAAATTTTTGAAGAATCCCAACAGGTCATCGAGAACTTAAGAAATCAACTAGAAGAAGCCAAAAAGATCGAAGAAAATCTTGAATATCAAAGGAAGTATTTGGAAGCCAACATAGTAACACATAAGGAAGAAGTAGAAATGAGAGAAAATATATATTGACAGATCATCTTAAGGAAAGAACTAACTATCTAAACTAGCTTGAGGCAGATTTTGGTCAAGAAGAGAAGGGACATGAAGAATAAATAATCACATTATAAATCCATATTGAATAAGCGAAAAGAACAGAAGAAATCATGAAGTCTCAGATAATGAAGAAAAAAGAAGAGGTTGAGAAGCTTGAAGAATAAGTTGTCACATTGAGAAGTAAAATTGTCAATCTCAACAAGAACGTTGAATAGAAAGAGTTATGCAGAAGTACTCAAAGGCAAGAATCATGATCAAACAGAATCTAAGAAACCTATTGAAGATACATCTTCAAGAAGACCATCCATGTTCAATCCACAAAGAAGATTCAATCATGACCATGATCATTCAAGGAAAACATTCAAAAGGTCTACACCACAAAGAAGATCATTCACTCCCGGGTATGAAAATTTCTTTTATGGTCATTGTTTTTATTGTACAAATTTTGGACATAAGGTTGCAAATTGCAGGGATTGTAAAAGAAATGACTATGTGCCCCCACGTGACATTGAATGTTACAAATGTCATAACTATGGACACATATCTAGTGATTCTAGAAGCATGATAAATACTTCCATGAAAGAGAAAACTGATATCAAATATAAGAAAGTATAGATAAGAAAACACAAAGAATAAGTGAACAAAGACCAGGTCCCATAGATAGGAAGATTGGTAATAAAACGAGATGAAGAAAATTCTACAGAGAAAAATAAAGATTTTAGATACATAAAGGTTTGAAAAATAACTGAAAGAAAAAAAGGACAAGAAAATGAGGAACAGGTTCAAGAGATTGTACTTTTAGGCATTGTAGTGAAAGATGAATCCACAAACATAAAGAAAGAAGTCAGAGCTCAGAGAGATGATGAATCTACAAATGAAGATGATGATGAATACACATCAGAACATGAATTATTCTAAGATATTTGACTTAGAGACTCCAAGATTATATGAATAATAGGCAAGGGGAGTCTATGTGATAGCTAAGATAGAGTAGAGAACCATCCTACTAGTAGCTTGCAGAGTTTGAGTAGACAGATTTAGTTCATTCAGTTAGCATAAGTACAATATGATATATTAATTAGGTGTAGTAGTACTTCATGATAGTATGGTGACATATGAGTCAAAATTATGGACAGTTGTGTAGCAGAGTCTTGAACAGTATGAACAAATATGGACGTGAAATCATCTTTTTTGAATGGGTAACTTGAAGAAGAAGTCTACATTGAACAACTAGTTCCTAGAGCATGATACTCTAGACTGGATAAATATCTCCAACATGCAGGGTTCAAAAAAGGAAGTGCATACAACAACCTCTACATCAATAAATTTTCAAAGGATATGCAGAATGAATTTGAAATTTCATTGCTTGGAGAACTATCCTTCTTACTAGGTCTTCAGATACGTCAAAGCAACCAAGGAATTTTTATTTTTCAAACTAATTATATCAGAGAAATGCTAAAGAGATTCGGAATGGAATATTGCAAACTAGTTACCACTCCTATGCAAACCAGTTGCAAGTTGATAAAATATGATGATTCAAAGTCTATACACCAGAGGCAATACAACTCAATGACTGGTAACTTACTATATGTGACAGCATCCAGACCAGATGTAATGCAGGCAATTGGATAGGTGGCACGATTTCAAGAAGCACCAAAGGAATCACATGTATTATCAGTGAAGAGGATTTTGAGATATCTCAAAGGAACAAAAATTTTTGGATTATGGTATCCAAAAGGAAAGGATCTATCACTTATTGCCTACACAAATGTAGATTGGGCATGTTGCATTGATGACCCACGAAGCACCAGTGGAGCAACGTTCTACTTGGGTGAGTGTTTAGTATCATGGCTAATCAAGAAACAATCACCAATATCTTTATCTACAACCGAGGCAAAGTATATTACATCAACAACATGTTGTACATAGGTTCTATGGATGAAACAAACTCTGACAGATATACAGGTTGAGTATGATGATCCCATTCCAATCTATTATGATAATACAAGCACCATCAGTATCCCAAAGAACCCGGTGATGCACTCCAAGACGAAGCACATTCCAATTAAGTATCACTTTCTATGGGAACAGGTTGCAGAGAAGAACATCATTGTTGAGTATGTGGGCACAAAAGAACAAGTGGAAGACATATTTACAAAACCTCTTCAACAAGAATCCCTTGAGTATTTTCACCAAAGACTCGGAGTAATTTGTACTCCAAAATGAATTCTTTTGAATGCTTATCTTATATGTCTTAGATTTACATGAGTAAGCACCATAAAGAGGACAGTTCAGGTTGGGGGATCAGTTTCAGGAAGACTTCATTCAAGGGGAGTATCCCCAAGGAAAGTTTAGTTAGGGGGAGCAACCCCAGATGGAAAGATACATTTGTCATTGATGACAAAGGGGGAGAGATTTATTAGATGAAAAGGTAAATGCTTAGAGAAAGAGCACATAAGCATGGTTCCAAGGGGAGCAATGGTCACAGGGGCAACATGAGTGATATGACTTTAGTATTGCATCAGAGTGTTTCCATCAAAGCCAAAGGGGGAGATTGTTGATTATTTGGGTTGGTTGTCATTGATTTCAACCCTTGAAGAAAGTCCGGTACTGAATTCCGGTAACACAAAGGTTTGGGTGATGGACCCAAGTTTGTTTGATGGATAATGGTATGAGTTCTGATGTATTTGTAGGAAAGACTATTCTATATGGATACATGTAATTCAATTTACAATGGTATGTGGAACGTCACATAACTTCTCACAGTTAGCGAGTTATATCCATGTGAAGTTGGAGAACCCTCATGAGTCCTCTAGAAACCCCAAAAGGTCAAAGTAGTCAAAGTGGTTGCAAAGAAGAAATTATTTAAATAATAAAGTGAAGTGATGAGTGTACTATAAGTCAAAATGGATACAAAATAAATTATTTAAATAATAAAGTTATTGGAGAAATTACTAAGTGGACAAGTGGTTAGAAGTGGGTTAGCCCAAAAATAATGAAAGTGAGTTAAGATGGTTAGAAGGTAATTTAAATAATAAAGTGAAGTGATGAGTGTACTATAAGTCAAAGTGGATACAAAAGAAATTATTTAAATAATAAAGTTAATGGATAAATTACTAAGTTGACAAGTGGTTAGAAGTGGGTTAGCCCTAAAATAAGGAAAGTGGGTTAAGATAGTTAAAAGGTAACCCCTTAAGGAAGCTACATGAAAGTATAAATAAGAGGCACGACTCTCTCATTTTAATTACACTTGAGAATATTGAATATATACAAGTGACTGAGGTAACCAAATGATATCTAAGCCAAATTTAAGATGGAAGGTGAAGTAAAGAAGGATGAAATTCAAGGGAGGATAAATTATTTTGATGATTCTTTCTAAGGTATGTTATTTACAGGTCATCCCACCATTTTCGCAGTAACTATTTTTCTAGATTGAATCAGACCGTGAAATTGGGAGTCCATTGAGGAAACATATCCAAGTATTCGTGATACAAATTTCAGCTTGTGGGTCGTTGTATTGTTGGAGTTACACTGTGTGGAAAATAGGGTTTCTGGCTAGTCCTGGAACTAGTCTAAAACATGTGTTTCGGGTACAAACGTCATAACTTCTTTATAAAAAATCCAAATTCAGTAAGACCAAATGTATTGGTTAGAGTATAGTTTGTAGTATTTTTTGTACAAGTTTCAGATCCATAAAAAAATATTCCATGTGGGGCACGCTCTACAAGTTCTCTCTCTAGGATAAGCTAGAATTCAATAAGGTATTCCATTTTTTCTATAACTCCTTTTATGAGAGGATCCAAGTAGTGAAACCTGGAGGAATTTCATAAAAGACACTAAAGAACATTTTGTACTATTTTCATTTATTTATTCATTACAGGTACATAGTTATGATTATTTCAAGTTAGGGTTGTTGACTAATCCAAAACCAGTCATGTGAGACTAAAGTAAAGTTTGATGAAAATGTTAGTCTCTTGTTTTTAAAGTTAAGGAAGGTTTGTAGGTATGTGATCATATACACCAGGTCTATTATAGAGTTACAAACCAGATTTGGATGATGAAATTGATGAGGGCCTTTGGTTGAGGTACATGCTAGGTACATGGTTGAGACAAGTAGTTGATGAGTTGGAACATACATTAGGTGTATAGTTGATGATGTTGGTACATCTTGATGAGTCATAGTTGATGAGTAGTTGATACATGATTGGTACATACTTGGTATATGGTTGTAGGCACTTGCTAGTAGTATTGTTGACACATGGTTTATGGATGATGCAACATACTTGTATTGGTATATTATTAGAAGCACATATTGATATTGGTGATGATTATCAGTTGGTGTGTTATGCTTGGTTGATGCACATATTTGAGAGTTGTATTGGTGATTGATCTTGGTGAGTAGATTCGATTTGGTTGATAGTATTGATGAGACAGGTTGTTTTGATAGGTTGTTTGGAGAGGATTGTTGTGACAGGTTATTTGTATAGTTTTGGTGCATGGTTGATGCACTTGTTCATGGTACAGGTTGAGGTACAGGTTGGTGCATGGTTGATGCATTTTTTTATGGTATAGGTTGATTACATGTTGATGCATGGTTCAATTTATTGGTATAGGTTATTTGGTGCAAGTTGATTGGTATAGGTTTAGAGCATTATATCTCATAGTGATAGTGTGAAAGTGGTTCCATAATTCTACTTATACATCAGGGTGGTTGGATGGGACAATGAAATGTGGTTGTATCTAGAGAACATATTGGTTTGTAGTCTCCTTTTGGTTGTATCTGGAGAATTGGGGAGTTGGAGCTTCCTTCAGGTTATAGCCTGCGAAACTAGGGGGTTGGAGCCTCCTTCTAGTTGTAGCTAGAAAACAAAGGAAGTTGGTGATTCCAATGAATGTAATTCTTAAATACATATACGAAAAAACATTATGTGGTTTTCTCCCGCTTTGGGTTTCCACCTAAAAAAAAAGGTGTATTGTGTATGTGTATGATTGCTCATTTGTTCATTGTTTATTTACTATGCAATTATTGGATGATAATGCTACATTGATATAAAACTTGCATTGTATGGTTAAAAAGGATTAAATTTCTCTATTATTGATTCACCCCCCTCTTAGTAATCCAACAGATAAGTGGCCAATGAAGCATTAAGGAATCTCATAGTTTCAAGACCTTTGTATGGGCTGCATATATGCTTCAATCTTAGCAACAGATCTAAGGAATTCTATGGCTCCATGATGATGGGGTTCATTTATTATTCTTCCTATTTTTCTGTATTGAGTATGTGGGAATGATGTCCATGTCAGCATAATGGATGCCTCATGAGCATGAGAACTTGTGAAGCTTGTAAACATTCTTGATCACATTCTGATCTCTTGTTTCCATCACTAAAAAGGGACTTTGGCCTTACAACTTGTAAAGGAGAGACATCATTACAGTGAGGATAATAAAGAGGTCAATCTTTGGAGCATGACCCAGAGATGTAGCCCAGATCAGGTGAACTCTGTTATCAAGGGAAGTGTGATATCTATTATGTGTATTATGTGTATTATGTTCTTATGTTGCTTTTCCATGAATTTTCGCACATTGAATATTAAATGCAGGAATGACATATACCACATAAGGAAACTAAAGAGGTTTTTATTGACTTTGGATTCAATCCTATAAAGAATTCAACTATACCGTTAATTGAAAATATCTCAAGTAAAATGATCTACAAATGACCCTTTGAAGGAGTGATAGGATCAAACAATTATTGGAAACTAATCACCCCTGGGTTCAGATCACTAATGTAGAGGGTAAGGAGGAATTTTCCCCTTATTTCTCTTCATCGAAAAATATATATCTACTTGCAATATAAAGACACCACCATGTCAAACCCATTTTTCCACAACATCATTTTGATCTCTAATTATGACATTCTAAATGTAAAAACATTAACCATGGATTGTATACCTATCATGTAATAAATTGAAAGAATTTTATTTGTCAAACAAAACATTAATCAACTCAAGAAAATCACTTGAAGTCATCCAAAAAGAGATGGATCCCAATACCTTCACAAGACAAGTGGCATCATAACCCAACTCCACTGGCATTCCTCCCTCTTACTCTCAAAACCCGTTGAAGATATTCTTATCATAAATCATATGTATTGATGCACCACTTTCCACATACCATCCAACACTAGACATAATGTTGGTATATAACAAGAGACAATGGATAAGGTGGTCTCAATCTTGGATGAAAATTTATCCACTTCAATGCAATCTCTACACTCCTTGTAGTTGGTTTTCTCTTCTTGGATTTCCTTTTCTTCTTCTCCAAACATTGGTTTTCTTAATGTACATTCTTATGATACTTGAAAATTTTCACATAAATCAAAATCCTTCTTATGTTGGTTTGAATACTTGTATTTGTTTCCTTTCTTGGGTCCACATATCTTCCCTTCCTTCCTCATCATCCTCATGAACAAAAGGTCTTGTACTTCCATTGCTTGGATGAACTAGATTCCAACCTTGTCTCTTCTTGCAAAAAAATCATCCCAAATATTTCAAAATGAGGTCATATTCTCATGATCACAAATACCATGGAATTTTTTTTTCCAAGATGTAGAAATCCCATTCAAAGCAAGGGGCACCAACTCCTAATACTTAACCTTCAACTTTCATCCTTCTACTAATTGATCTATTAACTTTACGATATGCATCAAGTATTTATCCACAAAATCTATCTCACTCATGAAAATGGTATAGATATTATTTCTTAGGTACATATTATGAGAAATATTCCTTCTCTAGTAAAAATTAGTTGTGAAAGAATACTTTATCTCTATAGCCATCTTCTTCTATGCAGTTTAAGGGATTAGATAGTCCTTCACCAAATCCAAGATGATTGACATTTCCTAGGCCTATTTCTTATTGTAATCATCCAAATTAGCAATATTAGTAGGAGCAATAACCTTGTTTTCAACAAACAACCAAAGCTCAACCCCCTCCAACAACATCTGCAAGATATTCTTGACATAAATCATATATGTATTGATGCACCACTCTTCACATACCATTCAACACTAGACATAATGGGTTATATATAACAAGAGACAATGGATAAGGTGGTCTCAATCTTGGATGAAAATTTATCCACTTCAATGCAATCTCTACACTCCTTGTAATTTGTTTTCTCTTCTTGGATTTCCTTTTCTTCTTCTCCAAACATTGGTTTTCTTAATGTACATTCTTATGATACTTGAAACATTTCACATAAATTAAAATCCTTCTTATGTTGGTTTGAATACTTGTATTTGTTTCCTTTGTATTGGGTCCACAGTACTTCGTTCATCATCCTCATGAACGAAAGGTCTTGTACTTCCATTGCTTGGATGAACTAGATTCCAACCTTGTCTCTTCTTGCAAAAAAATCATCCCAAATATTTCAAAATGAGGTCATATTCTCATGATCACAAATACCATGGATTTTTTTTTCCCAAGATGTAGAAATCCCATTCAAAGAAAGGGACACCAACTCCTAATATTTAACCTTCAACTTTCATCCTTCTACTAATTGATCTATTAAATTTACGATATGCATCAAGTATTTATCCACAAAATCTATCTCACTCATGAAAATGGTATAGATATTATTTCTTAGGTACATATTATGATAAATATTCCTTATCTAGTAAAAATTAGTTGTGAAAGAATACTATATCTCTATAGCCATCTTCTTCTATGCAGTTTAAGGGATCAGATAGTCCTTCACCAAATCCAAGATGATTGACATTTCCTAGGCCTATTTCTTATTGTAATCATCCAAATTAGCAATATTAGTAGGAGCAATAACCTTGTTTTCAACAAACAACCAAAGCTCAACCCCCTCCAACAACATCTGCAATTTATACTTCCAAGGTGTAAAATTGGAAGTACTACCTTTTAACTTGTAAAACTATCTAAGATAGAGAATAGTCATCCCTAAAAATCTTCAAACATAGCTAAAATAACAACCCATTCAATAAATCAAGTAAATTGGTCACCTTTATTTTAGGTGAAATCACAACTCCAATCCTTGGAAGAACTAGGATTTCAACCCAACAAACCATTCTAGAGTACAAGTTCATATACCAGGCATGAATTAGCTTCAAGTAATGAATATAGAGTTTCACACCTCTTGAAATATCCAACAACCTCTTTCAGTAGAAACCCAAGCTCTCATACCATGTAGAAATTTTGAAAATATGCCCAATCTTAAATCTCCAGTTCACTTAAATGAGAAAATGGATTTATTGCATATAAATTCAAACATTAGAACTAAACTAAAATATTCGAAAATACACCCACAATTGTCTCAAATATTTCCACATGCACTAGTCTAAGAAAGTTCAAGTAAATAAACATAGTAACATAATTTAAGATCAGAGCAATGTAATGACCCTTAGGGTATGATCTAATCAAGTATTCATATCTGAAATGTATATTCATTAAGAAAATAAATATAATAGAACATTTCAGATCTTAAGTTTCATCTAAGGCATGCCAAATCACTCAATATTTGAGCCATGTTGTCCCAATAAATTAACATATCGAAATAGTTGTGAACTTTCTTATAAACACCCAAAAACCAAATATAAAACTTGAATTGAAAAGAATATAATGTAAGATAGAAATGATATGAATATTTATTATCACAAAATGAAGATAAATTATAATACCTGAAGTCAATTGGGTGTAGCTTGATTGGTTGTGAGGAAAAATAATTACTATTTTGGAGATTTCTCCCCTATGACCTGGGTTAAAGGTCACACAAAGCAGGAACCTAGAGAACTGACTCAAACTCAGAAATTAGTTAAAATGTGTAACTAACTAACCACTGATGGTTAAGAATCACTCACATGCACACTAGATTTCTAAGTAGACTCTTCTCATATATCCCTTATGCAATCTCTTACTCCAATATTTATTGTTGTCTTGCACACAAAGAGAAGCAACACTGTAATCAAAGTAATTATAGTATCCAACTTGTAACCACCTACACTAAAAAGGATATCTCAGTTAATTGTTTACAAATCATATGCATTCAATCATAACAAAAACATATAAACAACACATGATTGGGATAGGAAATAAGAGAGTTCTCATTAATTTAACCAACAAATAACATGGATGATGTTACCTGATACAAGTTGTGGCACTAACTGGAAACCACTATCTAGATTCCTCCACCAAGGCCACTGAAGAAAGATTCACTTCCAAACTTCTTTCTCCAAGAGGGTAATAGAAAGAGAATGATTTTGTTCCTATCAATGGGATAAAATGGGCAAGGTCTTGGAAACAAGGGTTTCCAGGAATGGGGGGATGGTCTTAAAAACTTGAGACAAATGGCTTGCAGACTTAGGAAAGTTTTGTCTATAATAAGGGTGCTTCCCCTTCTCCTCCACCCAATGTCTCTATTTATGCCATGCAAAGTTGGTTGGAGTCATTAGGCATGGGAAATAGAAAGTAATTAACCTGAGAAACCTAAGAACTCTACCCAAAAAGACACATTTTGTGCATTTTGTTTTTCAATTTGTGTGCATACATGAGTTGTTTATGGGAAACAAGCATATATAAAGTTTCATATGCTCTTTTTCATATCAATAGTAGAGTATGAATAGCCAAAGAGTGATTTTTAAAGAGCTTGAGGAGGAATTTCATTCTGCAATTGAAGATGGATTTGGGATTAGGGCCAATAAGTGCATCTATGCAAATGGAGTGGAAAAATATGTTGTAACAGATTCCCCCTAATGTGTGAGTTCATAAGGGACTATGATGGCCAAAATGCATTACTAAATCCAGGAGGAAACTATGTAGTGGACCCAGGAAAAGTTCACCAAACAACGGACCAAAACAACATCTACAGAAGAAATCAAGTATGAGATAACTCATGCTCAACAGTGATGAAAGCATGGATGCCAAATTAGGTACACTGGAAATACATGAAGTATAAAGTAGTTATCATGGCCATGAAAAATGAATATACAGTGGAGCCATGTTAAAAGAGATCATAGCCATGAACAAATACATAGTGGATCTATATCTCAAAATCATAGGAGGATAATTGGACTCAATGAGATGAACAAATGATCCTCCAAAATTATTAATGTCATGTGTTGTAGTCCAGGGATTGAAGGCATGCATTCAAGAAGAGACCTACATTTTATCAAGATCATCAAGAACACACACATAAATCAAGAGAGAAGATATATTTTAGGGAAGGTTAACCAAGTGAGTTCATATTCCTTCTTCAAGAGTATTTATACATTAGATATATGGTTGGAGAAATTGTACCTAATACAACTAATAATTCATTAAGTTTCCTTTATCATGTATTTGAATTTATGTACTTTATTACATATATTCATATATTCATTTATGCTAATGCATAATGTCTAATTTCTTATGACTATTACAAGATCCTAAGAGGCCTCCCAATATCTCCCCCATGCTCAAATCCTTTCTCATATTGAGCAAGTTTGCAATAACATCCCAAGTCTCTAATCCTGCAGAAGTATCCTTATTGTGCATCAACCATACATAATATTCTGCATAGGTAAATCAGTAGCAAGAACTGTCAGTTATATAATAATATACATGTATACAAGGTTCTACCATGACATGTTACTCTTTATCCTCCATCTTAAATTTGGTAGGTGCATGTGCAATCAGTGAGTCTCCAACAACTAACTACCTGTTATGAACCAAATATCAACATAGCATAGAAAAACCTCAGAAAAAGTACTCAACGCCTTGAAAAAGAGATAATTTCAGATAATAAGCCTCTTTAAGGGGGAAAACTCCTTTTACCCCACTTAAATGTTCAAGTACAAGATGATTTAAAATGAAAATGTCTCCTTGGTATATATAGGAGACTAGGAGGTATAATTACAACTAATGGCCTAAAGCTGACATAAATAAAATAACATTACTAATATAATATGCCACAATTAAAGGGGTAATGAGCCAATATTAGGGCTTAACATTCCCCTCCCCTTGAGACAAGTGTTGTCCGCAATGCTTGAGTAACTCTGGATGCTTTTGTATAAAATACTCATCTTCCCAAGTGGAATCTTCAGTCGGTAGTTTCCTCCATTTAATGAGATACTCTGAAATGGATCTATTCCTCAACTAGAGAATTCTTGTGTCAGTGATGTCTTTAGGCTCCAATATGATTTTTCCTTCCTCATCAAGTTCTAGAAATATAGTTTGAATCGGGATCGTGTCGCCTATAACCTTCTTTAAGCATGAAACATGGAAAACTGGGTGTACTTGTGAAGATGCAGGCAGCTCCAATTTGTATGCCATAGTACCAATCTTTTGCAACACCTTATAAGGGCCATAGTACTTTGGTGATAATTTATTANATGAACAAATACATAGTGGATCTATATCTCAAAATCATAGGAGGATAATTGGACTCAATGAGATGAACAAATGATCCTCCAAAATTATTAATGTCATGTGTTGTAGTCCAGGGATTGAAGGCATGCATTCAAGAAGAGACCTAAATTATATCAATATCATCAAGAACACACACATAAATCAAGAGAGAAGATATATTTTAGGGAAGGTTAACCAAGTGAGTTCATATTCCTTCTTCAAGAGTATTTATACATTAGATATATGGTTGGAGAAATTGTACCTAATACAACTAATCATTCATTAAGTTTCCTTTATCATGTGTTTGAATTTATGTACTTTATTACATATATTCATATATTCATTTATGCTAATGCATAATGTCTAATTTCTTATGACTATTACAAGCTCCTAAGAGGCCTCCCAATATCTCCCCCATGCTCAAATCCTTTCTCATATTGAGCAAGTTTGCAATAACATCCCAAGTCTCTAATCCTGCAGAAGTATCTTTATTGTGCATCAACCATACATAATATTCTGCATAGGTAAATCAATAGCAAGAACTGTCAGTTATATAATAATATACATGTATACAAGGTTCTACCATGACATGTTACTCTTTATCCTCCATCTTAAATTTGGTAGGTTCATGTGCAATCAGTGAGTCTCCAACAACTAACTACCTGTTATGAACCAAATATCAACATAGCAGAGAAAAACCTCAGAAAAAGTACTCAACGCCTTGAAAAAGAGATAATTTCAGATAATAAGCCTCGTTGAGGGGGAAACCTCCTTTT
>SNQJ01S0054835.1:38359-54727 GCA_010110895.2 Picea sitchensis | reverse complement strand
TGGTTACAAAGATTGTTTTCAGGTATTGGGTTGGTACAAGAAGCTGTAAGGATAGAGTGTTACAGTCAGAGTGCAATTTTCTTGGTGAAGAACCCTGCTTATCATTCAAAGACAAAGCACATTAATGTTCAATATCACTTTGTGAGAGACATGATTGAAGAAAAGAAAGTATCACTGATGAAGGTGGACACTTTGAATAATGTTGCAGATTCATTAACAAAATCTATGAGCACTGAGAATTTCTCTTGGTGTAGAGGATCCATGGGCATTGTTGCCCTGGATTGTTGACTATGTAACCCTGTAACCCCATGTGTGCAAAGAAAACAAGTGGGAGAATGTTGGGTATATGTTATATTCTTTGCACGCGTAGTAGTGTCTGAGCGTCTATGCCGAGCGTGTATGGGGGTTAGAGGGGGGTGGAGCCCCCCACGCGGGGGTTCGGGGGAAACGCCCTTGAATTTTTTTTTTCGGGTCGTCATATTTTTGCCGGGACGACATATTTCCGGGACCACATGATATTAGGTGGTTTTTTTGGCACATGGTTTTTTGCCGATGGTTTTCTATTTATGGTTAAGGAATTAGGGTTTTGGACTAATCCAGGTCATTGGGTTAGGTTTTTGGATGTCGTTGGCTTCTATATGTATATTGTATTGTAAACAATGTAACACAATGTATGAATTTAATATATGTTGGTTTTCTTAGTTTGGGTTTCCAGGTGAAAAATCTTTGTGTAATGTTTGTATTTGCCATTGTATCTTTTCTGTTCTTTTCTGAATATCAGTTTGCAGTAGATATTGTACAAGGTTAGAATTTAAAAGTATATCACTAGTTTGATAGCACTATTGTAGGGTACATTATTTCTTTAAGAATAGAGTCATATAACCAAGCATAGAGATATTTCTTTAAGGGACATAGAGGAAACTTTTTACACTTTTTGAAGTTGAAGATCAAGATGCTATTGCATGAGAAGAACATATTGAAGATACAGTAATCGATCGGATTGAAAAGATAATTTTCAAAAACTTAGACAGTGACAATGACACAGAGGTTGGGCATACGTGCAATGGGAGATCATTTAGAGAGGTCCCTCTGGTAAAACTGTTTGAGTATAATCATGAACCACTAGCACAAAATGAAGGGTTCTACAGTGGATAAGAAGAAGAATTATTGAACGAGGAATATTCAAAATCTGCTAGGACAGAGGAAGATAAGGTTGAAGAACCTCGCCGAGAAGGAACAATAACTTCAAGGACTGCACCTACCATTGAAGTAAGTACTAATACTCATCCTGTTATTTTGGCAACATTAATTAACTAGAATAGCCAGAGTTATCAGAGAACTTAGAGAATTGTTACTAGAAGTTCAGTACATACTTAGTAAAGAAACCTAGGAAGATCTATAGCAGATGAAATGAGGTTACCTATATTTAGAGGGGTCGGATCTAAAGATCATGATTAACACTAGTTCTTATGTGAATTTGTATGGAGTATTAAGAAAATCAATGATGAAGTTGTTAAGAGAGCTCAGTTTAGTACCACCTTGAGAGACCGTGCACTGAGCTGGTACATGAAGTTTGTTAAGGGAACTGTATAGCCTAAACCGTTGAATGATATCAAGACTACGTTGAGTGTAGAATTCAAGAAAACCAATTCGGAGTCATAGTGCATTACAAAGATAAAATAAATCAAGTAGAGAGTAGTTGAACCTATGTGGAAATTTGATCAGTTTAATACCTTGACATGCCGATTGAGTTTTCAGATTCCAGACGAGCAGAATAAGGAATGGTTCATTGTTTCCCTCTTACCACACATCAAAGTTCCTTTGATGCAACATAAGGTTTCTTCAGAGGCTGAATCATTGGAGATATCCATGAAACTAGAATCATCCCCTATGAGAGAATCCATCTCAGGTATGAGTCAAATTTTGAGTCAACTAACTAGCTTATCTCTGCAGGTTAAAGATATGAAGAAAGAAAAGGTAAAAGATAAAAGAGGATACATATGGTGTATTATATGTAAATAAGAGGGCCATGAAAAGGAGCATTGTCCCCTATTTAATGAATACTTGGCCTCTGGAGCTCCGAGACCTTTGAACAAGGTTACTCTACCTTGGTGCGAGGTATGTAGAAATAGACATTGTCCCAGTGAATGTTATTACATGAAAAAATATGTCCAGACACCTACCAATATTACTGCACATTCTATAAATATGTGGGGCATGATGAGAAGGATTGTAGGGATTATGACCTCTTGCATGAAAGGTTAAGAGATACATATAGGATTCAAGGAGAATTACAACAAGAAGTGAATACTATGCAGTTTAACTCCCCAGGAAGAGAAAACTTCAACCCTCATGGTGGATTCAAAGGAATAGGACGAGGAGGACACATGGGTTGAGGTCGAGGTCATATCATTTATTATAACTACTCCTATCTGGTTCACTTGGAAATGGACTGTCATAACCCTTGCACCACTTGCAGCTACTACAACTCATTTGAACATGTTATTGAGGATTGTCTAGTATTGTTGGAGAAACTTCAGGAAAGACAAGGTGGAAACCAGCAAGTGCAACTGATATCAGTGGCACCTCGCAGAGAGGATCTCAGATTCATTGTTATCACTAGAGGAGGTGCTTCTATAGGAGAAGATAGGGTGACTCTAGAAAATACCATGGAGGGATCAAGGATCATAAGAGCTACAAAGAAGACATGGTTGTTTGATCCAAGGAAAGATGCGCATAAATTTGAAGAGGCAAGAAGAGAATTTGGAGGATAACATGATTCTTCATCTAATATACAACCAAAAATGAGAGAATGTGGAATGCCTCTGACATTTGATCAGTCAGTCTCACCGGGAGAAGGAAAAGAGGTAAGAAAGCTTATGGATTTCTTATATACTTGCATTAATTTGATTAAGTATGAAATATTTGTGCAAGCACTACAACACTTGATCAGATAGTATGAGATAGGAAGGGTATATCCTCTGTTGAATAAAACAGTACATCAAGTATCTAGAAAGAGAAGGAAAAACAAGGAACTACACCTTAATGCTCAGATTGGATACTATGACATAGATTATGTGGTCCTCGACTTGGGATCATAAGTAAACATTATGACGAAGTAGACCTAGGCTCTGATGGGGAAAACTAAGTTGATTTACTCTTCTATCAGGCTCATGATGGCTAATCAGTAGGCAGTAATCCCCTTTGGAAGATAGGAGCATGTCCCTGTGGACATTGACAGGGTAAGGACGTTTGCATACTTCGATGCGATTGAGATAGTTGATGATAACTGTCCTTATCTTCCATTGTTGGGCATTGATTGGGATTTCAACAATTCGACTATTGTTGACCTAAAGAAGAGACGAATGACATTCGAAGGTGATGGCCTTAGGGTCATCGCACCTCTTGATCCTGATGAAGGTCGTAGATACATAGAACCTATCAAGGAAGAATACCATGCTTATGAACTAGAGAATATATATAAATTGACAGCCAGACAATAGGATTACATTAATCCTACATCAGATAGGAATTTGAGTTGACGAAGTGAAAGTGCATGCTCATCAGACTTAGAAGAAGCACTGGAGAATTGACAGAACAAAATTTATGAAGTTTCTGCGTGGAGGTGTGCTAGATTGACCAGGGAAGTTCCCTGGATTGGAACAAAAGTAAGTAATCTGCCCACATTTGATGGTTTACATCATTTAGAAACATTCTTATTGGAACTTGAACAAATTGTACCATTACAACAGAGGTTGTTGGCACTGGATTAAGCCTTGAAAGAAACGCCACCAAGATGGTGCGGAACACACAAGAAGAACATCACGGAGTGGGCACAATGTGGGTACAATGTCACACTTTGATGACAGTGCAATTTTTAGAACAAGTCGAAGGGTGAGAAGTTCAATACGCAGGTTAGAGTTGTCTGAAGAACCATGTGTGAAGTTGTGAGGAGGCCTAGAGAAGCATTTCTAAAGAATAATGGGTGTGTAAGTTCATTAACACTTTGGACACAATGCCTATCAATTGGTATCTTCAAGCAGAACTGCACCTCACCACTTTAGATTGGTACGATATGACTCAGAACTTTATAGCTACATTTTTATTTGAAAGTTAGTACCCCACAGTAGATCATGATTTACAAGTTGTAAGACATAAAATTTTTGAGGAGGCACCTAACATCCCTTTGGAGAAATAAGAAGATGAATGGACTTCACCTCTTCATAAATTACAGGGTTGTTACAATATCAATGTTGATGAAGATGATGATCCTAGGAATGTGAACATCGTAACAACTGAAGGACAGAGAGAAATATAAGGGCCTGGGATTGAATTACCTTTTATTGGGAAGATAATCAAAATCAATAAAGTTAATATTGGAACAGAGAAAGCACCTAAGTTGGCAAACGTTGGAGATTACTGTGATGATTCCACTATTGATAAGATTACATAATTACTACATGATTATCAGGACTTGTTTCCAACCAAGTTCACAGACATGAAGGGCATTAAAGGGCCCATGGGATAAATGAAGATCCCTTTGAAACCAGATGCAAGGCCAGTCAAGCAGAGACCCTACAGACTAAATCCCAAATATATGCAGAAATTTAGGATTGAATTAGACAAAATGTTGGAAGCATGAATCATAGAACTTGTTGAAGAATCATAATGGATTAGCCCTATGGTGGTCCAAGATAATAAGGTAGGAGAGATCATAATCTTTGTAGATTTAAGGAAATTGAACGATGCATTCTTACATGATCCATTCCCTACACCCTTTATCGACGAAGTTCTAGATAATGTAGGAGGTCAAGAAGTTTACTCCTTCACAGATGGATTTTCAGGTTATCACTAGATCAGGATTGATAAGGAAGACAAACATAAGACCACTATTGGGGCTCATAAATGTCATATTTTCATCCACTTTTCCCTTCATCATTCTTCATATTTCATCGCCCCATTAACCTTTCATGATATCATTTTCATAATTATACTTGGTTTTCACCTTATTATTCTCCACTTTATTCATTTTAGTATTAAAAGGGAATTTGTGATTAAATGTTAGAAAATCTACATGTTTTCATATATATCTCAAAAATGTGTGAGCTTTGTAATGTGTAGGAATATGAGAATGATTAATTCAAAAGGAATTCTCAAATACTTCAAGATTTGAGGAGATAATTCAAGCATATTCCAAGGACAAAATCATGGAGATTTGGTTGGAATATCTTATCAAATATATATGAGAGATATGTGTGAGGATATGAAGGGATTATATTTTGTAATAATGGGAAATAAGTTGAGAGAAAAGTGGATTTGTAATTATGAGATGGCTATCTTATCTTCAAGACTTTCAAGTATAAAAGAGAGTTCTCTCTCTTCATGAGAGGGTAGAAATCATTAAGTAGTAATAATTGGGAGTAATTAGGATGAGAACGAGAGTAGTCATTAGGATTTGAAAGAAAGGGATTCTTAGCTTTGATTCATAGTTTTGGTTTTCATGCTTCCATTATTAAGTTATGAAGATTGATTTGATTATTGTAATGTAAGATTGCTTCATTGGTGTGAGCTCACATATGTTGTTGTGTCATTCAACTCTTGACATGTTGTATTTGATGTTGTGTCATTCAACTCTGCACAAGTTGCATTTCTTTTCCTTCATGTAGTTCCCCATTCCTAGATTAGTTTCATTTCACGCACTTCATTTCAGTCGATTGCAAATTCAATTCCACTGTGTGTTCTCAATTCTTAGCATTAGGATTAATGATTCAATTTCTCACGTAGGGTTGTGTAATTTCAATTCCAAGTCTTGTGTTTCAATTTCCCGCATTAGATTAATGATTCAATTTCAAGTCGTAGCTTAAACATTAGATTATAGTAGTCTCGCCTTCAATCTTGCATATATTTTGTGTGTGCTTCGTCAGTTTATGATCCCCTGGTTGACAAATTAGATAGTTGGAAAAATACTACAATGCACACTCTAACATTAGTTTGGCCCAATGTAATGACTATCATTCCCTTGTTACTTGTTGTTCCCTTTACAAGAAGTGTCATTCATTTAGATAGAACAACTGGCTATTCCTTAATGATTAAGCTGTTCCTTTACAATTTTTTCATCTAGGGAGGTTGGGTATTCAAAATGGAAGGTAAGAACCCACGAGGGCAACAAGTAAAATGTTTGTGCTAGCTTCACCTTCAATTGATGCATAGAGGTTTCTTTTAGGACATCTTTAGAGCCCAACAACCACATTTACAACAAAATGGGGATCTTTCCAATACACCCCTTGATGCCTTCGTGCTGGAAGAATGCAACTGTACATATTTTCCGTGGTGGTGGCCTTCCAGGATTTCAAGGAATTTCTACACAAATGTTTGGGAAGCATATTTTGATTATCAATTATTTCCATTTATTGAAAAATCATATTGAATGTTTGAGACTAATGTTGGGTAAGTGCAAGCAATGTCAGATTCCCCTGAACTCTTGAAGAAAGTTCATCTTCACCTTTTGGAGTATTATTGGGACACATTGTATTTAAGCAGGGTTGTTGGTAGATCCCTTCCAAGATTGCCATCATTGTTGATCTAACCCCTCCTACTCAGTTAGACAATTGTGCATTGTGTTGGGACATACTGGATACTACATAAAGTTTATCAAGGGCTATGCACGTATAACAAAACCCATGGAAAATAATATTTTGTTGATCATTAGTTTCCAATGGTTAGAGAATGGTCAAGAAAAGCTTCCTCAATAATAACAAAGTTAAAATGGTTACTCATTCCTCGGTTTTCCTCCCAGATTATAAGAATTCCATACCATGTCGATGCTTCATCTATTATGTTAGGAGAAGTTTTAGCACAACAAGGAGAAGGAGATATTGACCACACGTTATCCTTTTCTAGCAGGAAGCCTCTGCCAACCGAGATAAATTACATTACCATTGGAAAGAGAAGGATTAGCTATGGTGTATTCTTTGTAGAAGTTTAGACACTATTTTTTTGGGAGGACATTTTAAGATGTAGACTGACCATTGTGGGTTGAAATACTTAGTCAACAAGCTGTTGTGGTAGAATATGCAGATGGCTACTATTATTCCGTGAATATTATTCTTTGAGATTGTGGTCAATGTAGGGAGAATGAACAAGGGACCGACCACTTGTCTAGGTTAGAACATGGAGAGGAACCCACCATCTTAGATGATACAATACCAGATTCACACCACCGGCCATTAAAAAGGTTGATGATCACTTCATCAAGATAGTCTAGTACTTGTCTACAAGAATGACACATCGCAAGTATACAATTATTCAGAAAAACTCGGTAGTTCGTGGTTATGACTTTTCAATTTATAGATGGACAACTATATAAGATGGGACCAAACGATATTTTGAGGAGATGCCTTATGGAGGAAGAAAGACCATTAATCCTCACCAAATCTCATGAAGGAATCACAAGAAGACACTACGCAGGGAAAATAACAACGCAGAAGGTTCTTAGAATTGGCCTCTAGTGGCCTACTTTACACAAATATGATAAGGAATACTACAGAGCTTGTGATGTATTTCAAAGAGTTGGGAAACCTTCCTTAAGAGATGAAATTCCCTTAGTAAATCCTTAACTCTTTACAAGCATTTTGTGAAATGGGCCATTGATTTTGTGGGACCCATCAACCCACCAAGGAAGTGCACAATGTGAGCTCGATACATCATCACCGTGACATAGTATTCTAACCAGATGGGTAAAAACAAGAGAAGTTAAGGACTATAGTGCAACTACAACCGCATTCCATTCATATTTGATGATATTATAACACGTGACATTTGATGCCCAAAGATGCCCATGAGTGATAAAGGTACACATTTTATCAATAATACCATTGAAGCCCTTGACTCGGGAATTTGATGTTCAACATCATAAGAGCACACCCTACCAACTGTAGGGTGAATGGTGTTGTCTTCAATAAGATATTGGAGACAACACCGACAAAGATTTATAGTGTGAACAGAGATGATTATGATTTGAGAATGCCATATCTATATGTATACATCAAACTACTCTTGCAAAAGATGACAATGCAAACCCTTTCTTTAAGCTAGTTTATGGCCCAGGAAGCGCTGGTACCCATGGAATATTTGGTTCTTAGTTTAATAATTGTAGCATTTATAGATATGGATGTCACTAGCATTGTTCAAGAGAGGTTTGTGCAGTTGGTAGAACTAGATGAATACATGTTTATTGCGGGATTTCATCAACAAAAATGTATGAGTGAGAAAAAGGCCTACCATGACCTATTAAGGTCAAGAGAGGAAGGCATTCAAGCAAGGATATCTGGTATTGGTATATGACAAATGAAGTTCAAGGAAGCAATCCGGTGGAAGTTCATGACACATTGGCTTGGGCCATAATAGCTCCTGCGTTACAAAAAGGAGGAGTTGCGATACTTAAAATGGAGAATGGAAATGAAGGGTTTAGCTTCCTCAATGGGAGCCGGTTGAAATTGTATTATGACAAACCAACCCGCCTCTACGTATCTCAGTAAAAACTAAGGAAGAAGTGTCTAGGTACCAAGTGCATTTGAAACCGGGTACCAGACACAAAAAGACATCAAGATAGAATAGGAGGGACAAAGCAGAAGAACAAGTCGCCCATGTAGTATGCAATCGGCAGCAATACCGGGTTCAACCTCGGCAGCGACTGGAGAAGAGTCATAGGGTGAGTGTTGGTGCCCTTGGCCCTTAGTTATGGAAGGGAGCGAAGACTAAGGAAGAAGAGCAAAGTGTGGACTGCGCGGAAGACACATTAATTGAGAATGGGTCAAAGTGGTCAAAGAAGAAGAAAGAAGGAGCTGTAAGTAAGGGAAAGCTATCCAAGGAATGAGAATATCAGGGAAGATAGATCAACAAAGAATATGGATAATGGACAACTCAGCAAGAAAAGACATCAACTAAGGATTTGATCACCCTCGCTAAAAGAAGGAAAGACAGTCTGGTGGAGCCCTTAAAGCACATGTCAAGTTGACCTAAGGTTTAGACACCTAGGGTTTTGTATTTAGGGTTTTGATTACACTTCTAGGTTTCCTATTCATAAGCTCCAAGAGTCACGTAATGTATAGCCAGAATTTCCATAAGAATTGAGAAGGTTGGTTAATGATTTTTTATTGTTTCCATTGTCGAGAGAGAAGCATTGTGTTGTAAGATCATTCTTGTACTGTAAGATGTCGGAAGCTAGTGTGAAGATCAACCCTACAAATAGGTGCAATTGTGAAGGGTACGAGAAAGAGAGAGAGATATGTGTTTTGCGCGCAGATAGAACTGTGGCGTCTCATACACATCAAGAAACACAATTTTGTGGATGAAATTTAGGGAAAGGGGTGAACCATGCATATCTTGTTGTTCTATGTGTGATTTCTCGATGCTTTGTGTTATTCAAGACCGTTATTCTCGGTTATTTCATTGTTGTGTTAGATCAGAGATATAACTCCACAGAGTAAGCTTAGAGTTTGAAACAGCTCATTGTTATGTGTTGTTTCCCGTGATTCACTTTTCCTCTAGTTGTATTACGTGTCCCGGCGAACCCCTTATTGCTTCTCAAAGTAAGACCGCATTTAATCTCAAGGTGTTGTTAAAAGGGCTGTGAAGTTATGGCTTATTGGTGCGTTGTTAGAGTTGGAACCTGGGTCTTCCCTGTGAAAACACAACTATAAACTCCAATAGACTATTTTCAATAAATTTTTTAATAAAACAAATCCATTTCCTTGAATTCATAAAATACCTTTTCACAGAGTCTATTACAATTTTTTTCATTTCCAATGTTTATACATTTGGATATTATGAATTAACAAAATTTCACAACATTAAATTACCAAAAACATGATAAGAATTTGTGGTCGACCAACATGATGATATGAGTAATGATGGATAATTTTCTTTGGCACATATACAACTTAATATATAATTGGGATTCTATATGATTTGTTTGTCCATGAAGAGGCCATTTTTCACGAGCTTATTTATTTTTGGTATGTTGTAGTTCAGTACCACATACACTCTAAACCATACTCCAACTATGAAGGATAAACTGCTCAGAATATGGATCTTTATGCTTTTGATAGAGGAACTCCTTCCAATTATGTACCTCGCTCTACTAGATTTATATTTTATATCTTTGATGTTTGGATTTTATTTATCCCTCTGATATTTTCTCCTTTCCTCTGCGATGGAACAAATGAGAATAACCACTCATAATTCCTCCCTCTCATTTGTTCTCAATACTCTGGTGAATTATTTGTTGGCAGGAATTTGTTTTTCTCTATCGTGCAACCAATTGACTTTAGCTTCGATGCACCATATTTTTATATTTGGAGCCAACTCTTTTCCTTTTTCCATATATTTAAATATGTGTCGTTGTGAAATGTCTCAAGACAAAAATAATTAACTTTTAAAGGAAACAATTATTCCAAAAACAAATTTCCATCATGCGAGTACAACTGATAACCAGTACCATTAATGATCTCGATGGTGGATGGAATTCAAGTGCCAAGTGATTTTAATTTGTACCGTAGTTTTCATTTCTCTAAGCAAATATCCAACCCATATACATGAAATTAAAGAAAATATCCCCACCGGATCATCAATAATGGTACACAACTCGCCATTATATATAAAAAAAAAACATATTTTCTTTCATTTATTTCCATGCTTCAACTTCATATATAAAAAACTAATTTCATATATATGCATGTATGGATGCTATGATACCACCATTGTAAATAAATAAGAGTGAAAAAATTATTCTAATTGAGATCATATATCTATCATTTATTTTCTTTTCATAAAGAAGAGGAATGAGTAGGTACACTTCCAACGATCTTTCAACTTAATATAGAAAACATAAATATGATTTTTTCAAGCGTCTACAATAAAAACGAAATTTTCTCCACTATAACAATGTCATATCTATGTATTTTTTATTCAATTTGTTGGGCCCTTTGTTTTGTTGATAGAAGTTGTGCAAGGAATGCTACAGTACCAATTTTGGTAAACAAAATTTACGCAAGTCACATAGGAGTTGAATAGCGGAATGAATAAAGAAACCAACAATGGTTGGAAGGACAATGCAATACCATCCTGAAGAATGAAGTTACAACAGAACAAGAAAATAAACCATTCGAAGTATCAAACCTGAAGTCCCAATTGGCTTATATATACGGGATGAATATGATTGTAAAGGGTTCAGATGGAGATGTAATTTGGATAGTTGTTATGATGGTTGTTGGAATTTGTTCGAGTTATGTGTTGTTATTGTCCATTTTGGGAAAATGTTAGCCAGAGTTCTAGATTCTGGGTTTGGAACCAGACCAAGATTGTGACAGAGTCATGTCTTGTTGTAATGTTGGAAGAGAAATGGTTTGGGATAACCTTGTCTCTCAGTAGTATAGTTTTTTTTTGTTAGCTTTGGCATCACCGAGATGTGTCTGTAACTTAGTCGAATCATGTAATTGGGAAGAACCATACGATGTTAATACAAAGAGAGACCCAAATTTTGAAATTATTGTGTTTGTTTTGCTTCAGATTATCTTGAATGTTGCTTCGTATTATCTTTATGTCATATATGCTTGATTGGATATAGCTTATTTATGAATGTAACACAACTATGTTTTCTTCAATCTAGATTAGGAATGTTCAGACAGTTCCAGGTTTAATCTATCTTGCGCAGGACTAACAATGATCCTGAGATTGTGTGGATTTGTCTAAGTATTCTTCTTACCCTTCCCTATTTTCCTTATCTTGGTTGCGCTTCGATTAAGACTTCTTCCCTTCAAGAAAGATGAAAATTCCAACGCTCAAAATTAATTCGGTACCTTTTGTTGGTAACCTAAGAAGGACCCTGGTCTGATCAATTCTGCACCAAAAAAATGGTTCCATTGTCGGGACCTGCTTCATAAGGGAACCTGTAGGGATAATGTGCACAGATCCATTGATCCGATATTCACCAGTGGTGGGAGAGAAATCGTGATGCCTTCATATGGAAAGAAGTGGAGTTGCGAGGTAAATCTGTGAAAGATAAAAGAGAGGTTGTCTTTTACTTACAAAGATCAAGAAACCAGTACGCGATATTCTAGGTTAAATTTCCAGAAGAATTGTTCCATTGGATAGATAGGTTCCAAGAAGCTCCATAATTCCAAGAATGAGTCAAGAAGACCTGTACTTGGGATACAAAAAAGATTGCAACGCTTCATCGGTTGGATCGCTCGATCACGCGAGCAGTTGATTTCTGGGTCAATACAACCCTAGAAGGATACATTATTGAGTTTGGAGCTGAGAATCACCAGTCTTTTTCAAGGGCAGAAGTGGATTTCAAGAAATACGCACGGGGAAGGCTATTGAGAAAAATTCCCCTGTGGATTAAGCTATTATTGATGGAGGAGGGGATGTTGACAATCTCCCCAACTGAGATGACATCCTAAACACCCAAGTTTGGGGTGGGGTGACTTTGGGGTGGGATCATGGCCTAAGAAAGGGAAGAGGTTTCTTTGATAAATGGGGGAGAAATAAGAAATGTACGCAAGGAATGAGCAAGCCTTGAAAAGAGATGCGATAGTTGAGAAGTGGTGGCGCGGTAAGATAAAGAAAGCAATAAAGCAGTCTGAGGTGTTGAGGAAAGAACTCAGATCAAGAGAAGTCAATGAAGGAAAGAAGGAATAGTTCAGGAAGATGAGAAGACATGGAAGACTGGTCAGTCAAAGACTAAACGAGAGAGAAGTGTAGAGAGAAAGAATTCCTAAGAGGGTGGACGAGAAGAAGAATGTGTAGAATAAAGGGAATATCAATTCGGCATGGATCTTGCAAAAGAAAGAGAATATTCATCCCCGATACCAGGAAATATCGGGAATCCGACCATTGAGACAACTCTAGAGGATGAGAACGAGAGCCCCAATATCAAAGAAACCCACCCAGAAACCAATGGAACTAGCCCCGAATCACTTATCCCCCAAGTGTCATCCATACCAATGGTAAATTCTATACTACCTTATTATGTTATTCCTATTTCAATTTAGTCAGTTAGTTAGTCACTGTCGGTGAGCATGAATACTAGGAGGATATTGGGATCCCCTGGTATATTAAAACCAGGACCGTTAGGGTTTACTTTGATAAGAGAAGTAAGATCAACAATGGCTGGAAACGTGGGAGGCTCGATCGCTCGATACCCATAATTTTTGGGTAAAGGAGACAAGGATGTTGAGCATCATTGGTTTCTGTGTGGAGCAATTTCAACATCCATAGGGAATGTATATGCAAATAAATTGGTTAAATTCCAGACTACCTTGAGAGGTTGTTCTCTCAAATCGTACATGAAGGCTATTGAGCTAGAAGGATCACAAGGACATGCGTTCACACTTGGCCAAGTTCGTATAAAATTCATAACAGAGTTTAAGCTACCTTAGTCAAAACAACAAGCTCTATCTGAGTTGCTTGAAATTCAGCAGAGGGAAGGAAAATCGGCTTGATAATATAGTAAGAAGTTTAAGGATTCCATTGGGAGGCTAGTGCATCCAATTCATGAATATCACCAAAGAGAGTTGTATATATAGGGATTTCTACCTCTAACACGAATTCCAATAACATAACAATGGATAGCCACCTTGACAAATGCCTTGGAAAAATCAATGAAGATTGAAGCCATGGTAGGATATCCGGAGAGCCTAAGGGTGACTAGATCCCCAGTAGATGAAAATTTGGTGCAACTACAAGGACAAATATCTACACTCACAAAGAATGTTCAAGAATTGATGATACCCAGACTAGGACGACCTCAAGTCTGGTCTATCGGATGCTACACAGAGGGGAATATGGCAAACGAATTTCCACGTATGAGGGGAATGGGACCTCCTCACAATCCAATGGGACCCTCACTAGGACCCACAAGAGGAGTTGCACAAGTATCTGTGAATTTACCATTCCATACCCCCGACCCTGTATCATGCCTTTCCAAGAAATCAGGCATCGCAGTCAGTTGAGTATTGCGAGATCTGTCGAACTCATGGGCATGCGCCAAGGTAGTGCCCTATTATTCAAAATTATTCTATCGTACCAAATACTGTACATTGTGAGTTTTTCACATCTACCATGCATGATAATAATCAATGTAGAGCGCTATATGCACTTGCAGACATATTGGATCGAACATCATTCAGGGTGAATGAAACCCCTCAAGAACCGGGAAGAGGCCAAGGAGGTGGGGCCGGAGGAGACTTTAGAGGAGGAAGAACTAGGGGAAGAATACCAAGTATATGCTACAACTGTGATGAGCAAGGTCACATGGTGAGGGATTATCCTCAACCAAGATGGCGATGGTTCTCTCATTGAAGAACCAAAGGACACGCAACTGAATACTGTCAAGAGATAATTGTGAAATGAGAAGATCGGGCACGTAAATGAGGAGCCAACTTCATTGGCTTAAATATAAAGAGGGAATTTAAGGGAGAACTACCCAAGATTAATATCATTACTTATGGAGGAAAAAATACTGGTGCAGATGCTGATAATGTGCCTAAGATACAAAAAGCAGCGCCCAAGGAGGACATGTATGACCCTCTAAAACATAAGTTATTCTTTAAACATGCAATAGAAGTATTACAGAGTATCCCTGGCCTTGAAATAGAATAAAAACCCCCTCATCCCACCAATTATCCTAAGATTGTGAATTCCCTACCTCACCCCCTACACCCCAAAACCTCGTAATCCCAATGTGACAACCTAAGCAGTCACAAAATGTAGTCAACCTTTGGTTTCAGTTATTTTATGATATTCTTGGGAATGAACAACTAACATAGAAGTTGCAAAATGCCCTGTATCTAGTCCTAGGAATGGACAAATCCCTGAAATCTAGAATAATGAATAATCTTCCTGAGAAGAACACTCAAAGAGTGCAAAGAAGGAAAATACGGACTGGGAAAGAGTTTAGACTAGCAGCCCAGTTAGATGAGTTTGAGATTAAGGATGTTATGTTAGATTTAGGATATGATGTTAACATATTTCTTAAAAAGACTTGGGAATTTTTATGGAAATCCCAATTGACATATTCCCCAATCCAATTGAGAATGGCCAATCAATATTGTATTTTCTCAATAGGAAGGTTGGAGAATGTGTAGATAGATGTTGTGGGAGTAAAAACTATAGTTGATTTTGAGGTGATTGAAACCATGGGGGATAAGGAACCTTATCCTGCACTACTTGGTATTGATTGGGATTATGATAACTATGTTGTTATTGGCCTGAAGAGGGATACTATGACATTTGAAGTAGACGAAGTAAAGTTAGTTCAGCCCTTGGATCTGTATGTAGGCCCTCGATACACGGAGCCAAAGGAAAAAAATATGGAAGGAGAGGATCTAGATCAGTTATATTTCGTAATAGCAAGAATGAGAGAAAACTACATCAATCCTATGACTAATGGATCAGTAAGTTGGAGGAGCATACAATCGACGGATGGAGATTCAAAACTAGCATTTGATAGTTGGCAACATGGTGCATATGAAATATTTTCAAGACGATGTGCAATTGTCAGAGCAATGAGATGAGGTGGAACCGAGGCCAGATAACATCTGACATATAATGGTACCTGAGACCTTGGAAATTTTCTTGTTATCATGGAAGAAAATATAACAGAAGATCGAAGGATAATAGTTCTGGACTTATCACTGGAAGACACCCCTGCCAGGTGGTGGGCTAGTCACAAAGAAGTAATTAAGAACTGGGAGGATGTGAAGCATGATATCCAATCTATATTTCAAGCTAAGGAGCAACTAAAATCAGACATGTGGATGGATTTTCATGTTGCGCAACTGTTTAATGGACAGTTTGATCCTAAAACACATATTGAACAATGTGTAATATAGTGGCAAGTTGTGGAAGTACCATCTCACCTGTGGGTTCAAGTGTTTCCCCATTCACTAGGTTTGATCCCAAAAGCTTGGTACCTTCATGAAGAGACCAAAAGGAAGACAAACAATTGGAAAACTTTAGAAGACCAATTTTACAAGGACTTCTCTTTTACAAGTTAGTACCTTGAGCTTAAGATAGCCCTACAAAGAATTAAAGAAATTATTTTTATCGATGTTTGTAAATGAAAATTAGACCCAGTGGTATGTTCCAATCATAGTCAAGTTATTTAGTCTAACCTTCACTTGGAAACAGACAAGACACCCATAGAATTCTATAAAATTGACAAGGATTTGGAGAATCCTGATGATTTAGAAGAACTGAGAAATTTTTCCATTAAGGAAACATAAGGAAGTAGAGAAATCCAAAACACGCTTCCCAGTTAGAATGATAGCTCTTATAACCATCCATTGAAGTTGTGAAAATTCA
>SNQJ01S0054835.1:3514-24864 GCA_010110895.2 Picea sitchensis | reverse complement strand
GGAAGCTCTCCATAGGATTGCAGATGATTTATCCCAAGTGCCTTGAAATTTGATTCAAGTAATAGTTTAGCCAAGCCTTGACCTTTGACAAGTTTGGTCGATTTTACTTCTAGGTCGAATTCCTGAATTTTGGCTAACCATCAACCCCTTTTTCCATCATTGTCAGGTTGAACCAATATGTCCTTGATATCGTTGGTTGGTACATAGGGAATTATCTTAGAATGAAGCACATAAGTCCTGAAAGATTTGAGGTATTTCACCATAGAGCACAACCACGATAGTATGTTCGGATGCGAATGAAAAAATCAAGAATTCTTTCGTATAGTCTAGGCTAGCCAGCACCGGTGCTTCACCTATAAATTTATCGATGCATTTGAAGGATGATTTATATTCAATTTTCCATTTGACCTCGTTGTCTTTCTTGAGCATATCGGTAATCAGTTTAACAATTTCAGTGAAGTTTGGAATGAATCTTCTTAAAAAATTAATTTTTCCTAGAAAACATTGTATTTCCTTTCTGTTCCTAGGAATATTGATAGTATATATAGCTTCAACCCTTTTCAGTTCGATTTTGATTCCATCTCTAGATACTATATGGCCCAAGAGTTTACCTTCTTGCATTGAAAAATGAGATTATTTTTTATTCAGAGGCAAACCGAATTTTTGACATTTCTCAAATGTTTGTTTGAGGTGTATCAAGTGCTCTTCATCAGATTTAGAAAACACTATTAAATCATTGAGATAAATGACGACAAACTTATCTCTCTCTCTGAAAAAGGCGATGTCCATTGCTCATTGGAAAGTGGCTCTAGCGTTCATAAAACGGAATGGCATTTTATCATATATGAAAGTACCCCATGGGGTGATGAACACGGTTTTTTCTTTATCATCCTCATGAATTGCAATTTGATTGTAACCTGAAAAGCCATCAATCATAAACATTTTATTAGCTCTGACCATTTTTTCCAAAATGTGATCCATTTTAGGGAGTGGATAATTATCTTTAAGGGATGATCTGTTTAAGTTCTTGAAATCCATGCAAAGTCTGATTTCACCGTTTTTCTTCCTGACTGGAACTAAATTGGCTACCCACTTGGAATCCTTGAGTGGAACAATGATCTTTTCATCTAGGAGCTTCTTTACCTCTTTTTCTATCACAGGAAGTAGTATAAGATTTATTTGTATGATCTTTTTCCTGAAAGGTTTGATGCCCTGCTTTAAAGGGATTTTATGTTCGATTATAGTAGTATCATAAGTTCTCAATTCGTCATAAGAACAAGAGAAGAAATATTTGTATTGCTTGAGTAACTTGGCATATTTTCTTTTCATTTCAGGTGGAAGGTATTTAAATATATTTATTAGCTTAGGAGTTTCCTTGGTGCCTATATTACAATCTTCAACCTTTTCAAGATGAGGTTGCAAAGTAGACTTTAGGGGAATATCATCATGATCGAATAATATTTCCAAAGAAATCAAATCTTTAGGGATTTGATTGTTTTTCATCATTAACATGCGGTGATTAGCGATCTTATCTTGGAACTCCTGAGGATCTTCACCTTTCTACATGATCCAAGTAGGGTCATTCTGATTTTCCTGGTCAATGTGTGTTTTAGAAAATTCATTGACCATTTCTAGAAATTTATTGATATGCTCATCGTCTTCAAAGACCTTCCAGTGATGTACATTATTCATTATTGAAGGCATGTGCCTCATTTCTATGTGGTACTTTAGCTTCAGAACATTAGGAGGAATAAAAGTTGAAGCTGATTTCGCTAGGGAGTCAGCTTGTTGATTGTCTTCCTTGGGAATATGGTGAATATTAAATGATGAGAAAAAAAATTCTATCAAATCCCAAGTGCAAATTTTTTATGCCCTTAACCTTGGATATTTGGCTTGATATTGCTGCCTTATCAGTTTTACAATTAATTCTGCATCACCATAAACTATTACATTTTCAATTTTCAATTTCCTGGCAGCCTATAATCCTAAGATGAGAGCTTCATATTTGCATACATTATTTGTGTAATCAATGTCCCAATGAAATCTATATGAGAAAGGAATAGTTAATTCATATCTGGGTGCCACAAAAAACACCCCGACTCCTTCTCCTTCACAAGACGAAGCACCATCAAAAAACATTTTCCAAACTCCTACATTGTTTACATTTTTGTTGGTTTTTTCTATTTTCTCTTTTTTGTTTTCTTTTTCTGTACAACTTTCTTCTGTACAACTTTATTCTATACATTCATCGAAACCATCATAAATTGATAATATACAGTTTCCTAAATCCTGGTTGGCGACATATACAAGGTAATTATTTGGGTTCTGCAGGTCACTTACAGTATATGCCAACCTTGTCTCTCTGTATAGACGGGTGAAATGTCCACCGAAAATAGGGATTGTAGCATATGTCAGATCCAATTGAAGTGTTCCTCCTATTTTGGCACCCCAAGACCTGGATAACAACATGCCATACTTCTCAAGAACATCAACGATGACTACATCCATGAGAATGATTTTCATAGGAATCTATGCAAGTTTAACTACCAAATCTTTAATCATACCAACACATTTAACTTTTCTCGAATCAAAAGAATATAGATCTCGGTATGGTCTAGTAACTTCAAGACCTAGTTTTTCCATAATAACTTTGGGAATTAAGTTATGGGAGGCTCCAGAATCCAACATACAGTTATGTAATAGGTGATCATGCATAGTCAGCGTAATATAAAAAGGAGCGATAGGATATTTGGCATTTTCAATATGCGGACCAAACATTATAGTAGGTCTATCATCCTCTAAATTAATAGTATCCGCATGAATTTTAGTTTTTGAGAAATGTATCATCTTGGCAATTTGTTTTCTAGACGTCAGATTTTCATCCAGTTCAACCAAAGGTATCGGAATTTTTATTTTATTAATTTCATTTTCTAGATTGAAACTTCCAATCGTCTTTTCAACCCCTCTGGTTGGGATCTCAGTTTCTTTCTTTTCTAGCCTATTAGTCCGTGTTGATTTTGTTTCGACAGTCTTTGTTTTGGCAGTTTTCATTTCAACTGTTTTCATTTTGGCAGCTTGTGTTTCAGTGGATGGTTGAGTTGCCTCATTCATTTTTTTTCTCGACAAAATATTCTTGGTTGATCAGTTGTAGAATTTTTATTTCTAGGCCTTAAATTATATTTTTGTTGCAGTTCGAACATTATAGTGTCGATGATTCCTTGATATTCAAAATCTCCCAGATTATTTATGTTTTCCTTATTTCCAAACAGGGGTTCTTAGTCTAAAGATCTTTTGTAATCCTGTATGGTTAGGTGCGTTTCTTGGTCGTTATCATTGAGATTATTTATATATTCATTTAAACCCTCATAGTCTTGCATGTCATCACTTTTCATGAAGTTTTTTGTTTTAAAAGGGACTTTAATTTTTTGGTCCTCATTTTTTACTTGTCTCTGCAAGATCTGGGGGTTAGGATTTTTGAAATCTTTTCTAGTGAATGGATCAGACTTAGTTTGGTCTAGTTCCATTCTATATATTTTGTTTGATAATTATTTAATTATCTTATCCATGTCATCCATTTTATCTTTTGCAGACCCCCCAGATCTGGAGGGTCCTTCTTGTTCTCTGAATCGTCTGGTCTCTTTATTTCCCATTTCGATTTTAGCTTTTAACTTTCCCAATGCCATCATATTCGATTCAATTTATATAGACTCATCATGCATTCTTCTGAGGTCGTCAGATCTCCTTTCCCTCAACAGTAGGGAAAAGTTGGGCTCAAAAGCCCCTGCGAAAGTCACTTTTGCTGCAGGTTGGGAAGGTTTAACCTCGACTGGAATTTTATTATATAATTTATTAAATCTATGATTAAATTCGAGAAATGTCTCCAAATTTTTATTTCTTAGAGCTTTAAACTCGGTTAAATAATAAAGGTGATCTTTCCTCTCACCCCATTGTCTCAGGAGGGAATTTTCTAACTCATCGTATGTTCTTATGGAACCTACCAGAAGCTCTTAGAACCACGTTCTAACCGTTCCTTTGAAAGTTTGAACTAGGATCCTCAAATAAAGATCCTCATGCTCAATTCCAAGGATATCAATGAATTTATCGAAAAAAAAATTGTGCTCTGTGGAGGTTAAGTCTCCTTCTCTCGTGAATTTTGGCAGGTTCTTCATATAATTTTCGGGTAAATCATGAAGGGGAACAGGGAGGACTAAAGGAACATACCTAGCAGTTACTTTGGAAAAAATTCTAGGAGGTCGGGGTGGTCCTTGAACAACTCCTCCTCCCCCTCCAACACCTCCAACACCACCTCCTCCTCCCCCTCCAGCAACTCCAGGCGGAAACTGTTGATAATCTAGTGGATGAAATTTGGAGATTGTAGAGCGGATTTTCAAAAACTTGTAGTGACCCTTCGGTTAGTTCGGGATGATGCAAAAGAGGTTCTAGAAACTGACCATCAGGAGACAGAAAATATGAAAAGGGGGGAAAAGGGAAATGAGGAATAGAGTCTTCAGATTTACAGGATATATAAATGGGGGAAACAACAAGAGTTGAATTGGGGTATAAGATATAATCTTCAAAACTTCAGGAAGCTGGAACCTTTACTTCGGGGACCAACGGAATATCAACAAAAGAAGGTATCGAGAGGGGTCATTTACCTTTAGTAGTAAAGGGGTCAGTTGAATCAGTCTTGGCTTTTATCTCGGATAAAACCAACACGGGGTTTATGATTTCAATTTCAAGTTTATTAGTCGATGTTTCTCCGAAAAGGATTTGGGTGAGACCTTCTTGCGAGATCGATTGTTCAAGTGGAACCTTAACATTAGTTTTCACAGTTTTGGGTTTGTAAACCTTACTTGTGGATGTGACAGTTTGCCTAAGGTATCCTCTTGGTTTTAATATATTTTCAGGGTCGGATACAGGCGTAGTGTGATGGTCGTCTGGGTTCTTCTTGGTATTCTTTCTACCGAATGCCAGTTTATCTAAAGTGGAGTCGCCAAGTAAAAAATAAAAATTAGCCTTATTATAGTATTCAATCTTTGTTCACTATCAAAGAGAGAAACTTACCATGTCATTATCCTAGGGAAAAATAACTTTGTTTCTCCATCCCTGACAACGACACCAAAAAGATGTTGTTCATGAGATTAAAATTAAGGCTCAAAGAATAATGTCAAGCATCAAGAATTTAAGGAATGTTTTAGAAGGTATTTTTTCTTCCATTGATTATATAAGAATAAATCCTCAAATGAAATTAATAACAGAACAAGACAGAGGCTGTGTTTCTTCATTTGAGTCGATTAATAAAATCAAGATATATGGGGGAAAACTTACAAAACTGATAAACAAAATGAGGTATCAATGAAAGATAAATTTTACGTTGCTCACAGTAGAAGAAAATGTAGAATGCACCCTTTAAAGGATATAAGATACAGTGATCCAAGTATCTTGCAGGTCTTGTATTTACTAATAGAAAATATAGAGGAAAACTTGCTTGCTTAACAAATAATCGATAAAATGTGATTACAGTAGATGTTGTACTAAGTTGAAACCACTCACTTATCAAGGAGTAACATAAAGAAAACTAGAAATATGGAATACAAAGAGAGAGAACAACTCAAACTGCACAAAATTTGGAATCCATGTATGCACTTGTATTAATACTCACAAAAGGATGTGTTTTCTTAGTTACAATACAGAAAGAAGAAACCATTGTTAATTCTTTAGAGTATGTATTTATACAAAATTTTCTCAACCCTAAGTGGTTGGAATTCTTACAATTTGAAAAAAGTAAATATTACAATATGTGAAATTTGAAATGTTTCACTTTCATCTCCCCTGTCTCTTCACCACGCTGACAGAGATGTTTCTTCCTTTTGTTCTCCAGCTCAGAAAACAGTTGGTCTCTAATAATGACTTGTGAAAAATAAGTAAACACCTTGTATCATTTGTTCCCAGACATGTTGGATTTTCCTTGCTCAATGCACTAAACGCATATTCCCACTAACTGTACCACTAGCCTGGAAGGCTCAGTTGTATTATTTTCCTCAAAAGTGTATAATTTATTCTCTATGTGAGGTAGCCTATCTTCCATCCTCCTCGATTCTAGAGTTATATATTGTAGCCGTAGACTGGGATTAACTATCCATTTATTTATCTGAGTAAGGTCAACTTGTTTCAACTACTGGATTTCAGCCCTGGATTCTTCCATACTTGTCTTGGAAGTGATTTAACATTTTGCAATATCCATTTTCCCTAGGGATTCAAAGATACTATCTACTTCCATGCCCATTTGTTTTTTTTCGAGTGAGGAACAATATTCTTCACAAGATTTCTTCACTTCCTTGGTTAATCTGGTACTTTCAACTATATTAGCCTCCCAGGTTTTAAGTATTATGTCACCTCTAGTTGGTTCTGAAAGGGATAGTTTAGTGACATGATATACCTCCTCCTTTGATGAATATAAGACATCCTCTTGGAATTTCACTCTAGTTTTAGTGTCTTCTTTCTCCCTTATGTAAATATTACTTAAATATTGTTTTGTCGATCGATAATAGTTTTGAATGCCTTCTACTTTATTCAAAAGGTTTTGTTGGGTTGATCCTAGCTTCTCGAGTACTTCTAATGCTTGGGATTGAAAATACTATATGTCCACTACTACATTCTTGGTCAAGTCTAATTTAGCTTGCAAATGTTTGAACAACTCCTCATGTTGAATTTCCATCTCTCTGCTTGCCTGTGAAGTTTTATGCATATCATCTAGGTTGATCTTAAGTTTTTGAATCTGTAGCCTATCATGGGCTCTAATCTGGTCAAAACATTTTTTCATCTCTCTTCTGACACTCTGCTCCACATAATTTACTTGGCTTTGCAACTGGCTCACCAACATATCCTTCTTCTTCAATTGTTCCTTTAAGTTCCCAACTGAGTACCGATTTGCTGTGGAAAAAGCTCCCAATGAGCATGCCACTTCCATAGCGAACTCTGCTTCTTATAAGGTATAACCGTCATATAATACTCTGTGTCTCTTGATAGTGGCACCCTCCCTTTGATGAGTTTCTCTTTTCACAACAACTCTCATCTTTTTGTTGAAGAAGATGTTGGAAGGGGGTATCTCTTCCACCGAAATAGGCGTAAGATCTTCTATGAATACCACTTCGGCAATCAGATTTCCTCTACTGGATAGTAAAGGTGTGATATATTGGATAGGGTTGCCTATATCGGTCGATGGTTGTTTCTCGGTTACGACAATGGCTGATTGTCATGGTGTAGACGTTGGTTTTTCTTCTATATTTTTTTATCAAGGCCTCGGCTTGAGATTTAGTCTGATTATTTGGTGGGTTTGTCAATGTGGTGTCCCATTTCTGAGTCACAACCTCATTTTTTTCCAAATTTTCTCGAGCATCCTGTCCACTGGAGCTCCCTACTTCTAATCTCTGAGTCTCAACTTTTTGTGTAGTTGGAGGTGTTGGGGTTTCTCCCTACAAGTCTTTAGGAAGCCCATTCCTTCGGTGCCTTTGAAAATTATGAAACTCTACTAATTTATATGGAGCCAGAGTTTGGACTCGACTCAAGACTTCTTGATAGGATCTTACCCCTTGGAATATCTCATCCTATGGGGAATCCTCATGCTCATATATTTTTAAATTGGAAAGAGCCATGTGATTTCCCATGATCCTATGAGGATCATGTTTCTTGAATTCAATGTTGACCAACTTGATGTCTTCCAGGGCCGCAACCTTTACTTTCAAGTGGCCGAAATCTAACAATGTGAACCTACCAATCTGCAAGGGAAAGGCGGGCCATACCTTTTTCTGTACTACTTTTAGCTCCTTACTGATTCCCCCAAGAACAGTTTTATGCTCTACTTCATGGCACACCAATCGATCTGGTAGAAACTTTGGTAAGGCATGTGGAAGAATAGCATATCCCAAAACCCTAATGTACGAGAAATTATCTTCAATATACCAATCCGCTATCTTCCCCAAGTTAGTCATTATTTTGTCAAAAATCCTAGGGGGTGAGCATCCATATATGGAGATATGCATTGACACCACCACATAATTGCAGATTTCATAGAAGAAATATCCCTCTTTATCCTCCCATATCCTCGAATGATAAAAATGTATTGGCTAAGTACTAGTTGGAGTCCAACTCCAGCCCATCAAAGGAAATGGTGTCATAAAAAAAATGGCATCCATGATATATGTCGACATGTAAAATGGGACAGGTTGTCCCTTATCTCTCAATGACTGATATTTCATAATCTCCCTAACCAAATTGTCGGATAATATCTTTGCCCAATCGAAGGAATACCCCTCTGTTGGTGTATGCATGATGGGTACCCATGGTAAGAAGAAATGGCCAGTTGTTTCCTTCCCGTAAATCTACACATAATCATGGCTATATATATCATGTGAGGCTCTAAATAGGCAACAATATATACACCATGGATGTCTTCTCTAAACATCTCAGGACGTGAGCACCAATATTTGATCAAATCGAGTAAGTTCTTGCCATATTGCGCACATTCTTTTCTATCAAAATACATTAATAAAGTGGCATTACAAATGTAATTATGGGCCGAGGATAGTTTTTACATCACCTGGAAATGTTCCAGTCGAAAATAACCAATCGCAACTTTTTTTGAATTGCAGATGGTTCTGGTCGAAAGGTCGACATTCTCCAATGCCCAACCAATCATATCGTTATAAAGCATGATCCTGGGCCATATTTCTATTTAATGTAGCTCTGAATAAGTGACAATTTTATATTTTGTAGCCTGGGTCTCAGTCTCCTCGTCACCTGAATCATCTAGGCAGTTGATCAATTCATGCTCTAGAATATCTAATACGTGCGTCCAGTTTTTCGTGGTGTTTTAGCTTCTAAGTGTCTGAAATGATGTCTATGTTTGCGTTAGAGCCTTCACCAGACGCTTTAGCTGATTTCTATGGAGCCATGGTATCACGATCTCAACACTCTATTTCCTGTCACAAGAAATGCACAACTTCTTATCTCTAAAACTTGTTGTTCTGTGAAAACGCAAGATGAAATTCAAACTTCAATATCTTTTTTCACTTAATTTCATCGATTTCATAAATATATCTACTGACGAAGTACTAAATTTCCTTAAGTAAAAATATAAGGTGGTGTTCCAAGATATTATTTTGAATGATCACCGTAGATCGATTATTAATTTCATTAATTTTTGGTGGTTCATGATTAGAAGTTTGGCAAACAACATTTGAATTTTTCAGAGTTATGATTCAGCAAAAAATTAATCAGAATATGTTGGTAGCAGGCCGAAGTGGGAAACAAAGCATGCACAAAGAAGAATGACAACTGAAAGAGAAATCATGGGAAAGAAAGCATGCAAGAGGAAAGCGAAAACTAGTAAGAAGCAAAGCACACGTGCATGCAAGAAGGAGGCGACAGCTAGAAGGAAGAAAATAATGCATGTAGAGAAGGAAGACCTAACGATAGTGGGGTTAGGGTTTTTGTAAGTTTTTGTGTAAATGGTTGAAGAGACCAATAGATATAAATATAGATATGCAGGTATCATAGGAAGGGTCGGTCCATTACTTTTGTAGAGGTTGATATGGTATGTAATTTTTTTGATTAGATGAACTACTTTTGTAAAGCAGTTGAACTAGAGGGGAGGAGAGAAGGTAGATCTTGAGGATTAGATCGTAGGCTGAGGAGCCTGGTGCAATCTAGTTTGCCTCATATATATCTTACCCATCTAAGGAGAGTTGTAAGCGCGCGGCGTGAGAATTGCAGAACTACCATAATAAGAGAGCCAAGAGCCAAATCTTTGTGGACGTAGCCCAGGAGGGGGTGAATCACGATAATACCTTTGTAGAGTGATGAATGCATGCATATATTTTTCATACTTTTATTAGTTAAACGTTGTGTGTAATGAATGAATAAGTTATTATATTGCTTGGTTAATTTCTATTGGGATATCAAGAAAATATGCCACAGAGGTCAAAACATAAAAGAGAATAATAGTAGTTTGTAACACAAGTTATAATAAATGGTTCATAATACATATTTGATATCTCTAGGTCAATCCTAGGCTATAAACACCTGAGTCTTATAGCCACCCATTTAAAGCTATCTCAGCTGAGACTGTGAAGTGCATTCTATGTGGGCCGATAGTTTTAGGCTTTGTTGGTACCCTGAAAGATATTAACCCTGGGTTAACAACGCAGGTAGTAGGGAAGAGTCATTCATTAAACCAACAAATGGTTTTTTTGTCGTGTTAAGAGGAACAATAGAGGACTGAGTAGATGAGATAGAATGCATGAGAAAAGAATGAGTGAAACCAGAATACCACTGAGCCATTAGAAGGGAATGTTGAGACTGTGGAACCCGACAAAAGCATAAATCGAAGGCTGGTTGAGAACCAAAGAGCTAGAGTTTCCCTAAAAAGACAATCGAAACCCTAGCATCACACCTCACAAATATCTGGATAGATATGTGGTTATGGATTTACACGAAGTCTTTTTCTGTGATTTTTCCCACCTACTGCAGGAGTGGATACTAAGGTTGAAAGATAACCACGCAACGAACCAGATCCAATAGCTAGATTGGACCCCATTACAGGTTGAGTAGTTACTGCAGGTGAACAACAAATTCACCCACACAATCGAATTTTAGCTTGACAATATTGTGGCAGGCTTCATCACAGAGTTTTCAGTTGACACAGCGAAGTCATACAGCGTAGCAAAGCAGGAATTTCTACGCAGACCCCGCGGAAGGTACATTCGATCAATGTATACTTCTATTAAAATATTGCTATATAACAAAGGTGTAATGACAATGGAATCAGACAGCTAGAGTTCCTTGCGTGCATGGGGGACACGGGGAAGCACTGATAGAGAGAGGATAAATGGACGAAGGTGAGGATAAAGGAAAGAAGGAGGAGGAACTCTTGGACGCAATCTTGATGGATGATGACCAGCTTAAGTGGATCTTGGCGTCATTAGGAACGATGCGTAGCAGAGTACCCTACCAATATAAGGTGAATACCAAGAAAAGAGTTGTAGCTGCCAAGGATGGGTTGGCAAGTGATGAGGAAGAGGTAGAGGATCTCTAGGCTGTGGATTAGATTGAGGAAATCCTTTGCGCAACCTATGAGAGGAAAACAAGAGGCCCAAGAAAGGGAGGTGAAGATAGCCATATTTTCCATATTAATTTCAGTGTGGAACCCATAAACCCATGTGAGACCAATACACCAAAGAGAACACCACCATTTAGACAATCGAAGTTTAGACGAAGTGCGACAAAAAGAAGTACATCTACCATAGGAGAAACAACTGGAGGAGCCAGTTCAGGCAGTATTAGTCAAGTATATATACTTTGTGACGGAGGTAGAAGTTCAGTATTTAGAATGGCATGACACAATCCCACTATCAGATTACCATAATTTCAAGGAGAAGCAACAGAAGATCCTGAGAAGCATTTGTTCATTTGTGCAAAGATCTGGGAGGAAAAACAGATCACTGATGAAGATACCAAATTTACACAGCTAGCAAACACAATAAGAGACCGCGCACTAGACTATTACATGAGCCTAGACATAAACATTGCCCCTGGGATGACGAGGACACTGGAAAACATTAAGAAGATACTAATTAATTAATTCTAGAAGTCGAGCTCAGAGGATCAATACATGAACGAGATGATCGATATATGACAAAAACTAGGAGAGTTTGTATGGGAGATTGACCAGAGATTCAAGTGACTAAAGGGGAAGTTAAAATACCTTATGACCGAGATGCAACACCAACACTTGTTTTCCAACTTACTACTCCCACACCTAAAATATCCCTTACAACAACATAAGTTTTAGATGTATGTCGAGGCTCTGTAGGAAACCTTGCAGCTGGAAGAGAACCAATACTAGCAGACGGACCCAACTATTGAAGAATTGAAGGAGGATTTGAAGAACCTAACATTTCAGTTGAACCAGAATAAGAACAAGGACAAATGAGAAGTTCTTTGGTGCACCACATGTAGGACGAAAGGACACCACAATAACGAATTTCCAACATTCACACATAATATGGAAACCGGCATGCCAAACCCGCTACCACAGGGAGGATTATCGTGCGAAATATGAAGAAACTGGGTCACGACCCTTATCACTGCATGATGATGTAGAAGTACTAGACAATTCCAAATAATTCTTATTGCACCTTTTGTAAGTTAGTGGGCCATGATGACAAAGATTGCAGAACTATGGAGCTGATGCGGGAAAGAACATCAGACGCATATAGGGTACAGGATGAAATGATGAATGGGCAAGCATTGCAATAGTTCAATCAAGCACCAAATCCATACAACACTTCACAATAGTAGTAAAATATTGCACAACAACCATACAATAATGCATAGCCACAGTACAACCCGACGCAACCCCAGTATAATACCACATAGTATAATCAGGAACCACAGTACAACATGTCGAGAGGGGACCAAGCAGGCTATCGAGGAGGAGGACAAGCCATAGGAGGTTTCAGATGTGGCAGAGGACCAGTCACATGTCACAACTGTCAGCAACCGGGACATTATGCATAGGAATTCCCACTGCCGCCAACGACTTGTATGTATTGTCGTGCATTGGATCACGAGACAAAGGAATGTCTGACACTATTAGTAAATATCCAGGAAAAGAGGAACAAGAACAACCCGAATGTTCAATGGATTTCAGCCGAAGAGAGGGATGATGGACTGAACATCAATATAGTCACCCATGGAGGAACGAAGATAGGAAATGACGTAGTCTGACAGGAACCCGCACAGAACCAATGGGTAAAGAAGAACACCGAACCAAGAAAGCAGTTCGACATTCCCAAAGAAAAGGAGACTTTTAAAAAAGCTAGATAAGAATTTCATAAGGTGGACACAACGTCAACCACGACTGTGCAACCAGTCCATGAAGCCCTAGAATATGAAAGGCCACCATCATTGGATCATACCAACGGAATGCCACCCAAGGTACAAGTAAGTATTATAAAACAAAAATTGCAATCATGCATAAAAATGTTAAGTGATCCTTCATTTGGGAAAATATTGCAAAACATCCTAGAGAAATGTAGCAACGAGACGAAACAAAAGATAGAACCAAAAACTATCAATCATCTACACACAATAAGAAGAACAAGTAGCGAATTTAGACTGAATTCTAACATTGGGGATTTCAATATGGAAGACATCATACTGGACCTAGGATCTGAAGTGAATGTGCTAGCCAAGAAAACCTGGAAATGCATGGGAGAGCCAACATTGGGATACTCAAATGTCCAATTAAAACTAGCAAACCAACATAGGGTCCTACCAATAGGGATACTGAAAGGAGTAACAGTAGATCTTGATGGAGTGTGCACTAAAGAAGATTTTGAAGTCATCGAAATAGTATATGGAATAACACCGTACTGGACACTACTCAAACTAGATTGGGAGTTTGAAAACCAGACCATAATTAACTTGAAGACAAGGAAAATGACATTTGAATCCAAATATTATAGGGTCATAGCACCACTGGATCAATCAGAAGGGGAAAGGTTCGTAGAACCCACTTTCCTAGACTTAGAGGAGATCGACCATTTGTACAGAACAACTGCATGCGAGGAGGATTATGTAAACCCAACTGCAGATGGGGTACTCAGTTGGTGCAACATTACTTCATGCGCAACAGATTCAGACACCGGGTTATAAAACTGGCATTAGATACTACACGAAGTATCCATGAGAAGATGTGCAATAATAGACCGTGCAGTACGGTGGATAGGCATAAAAATCAAAGAACTACCTAGTTTCCATGGACTAAATGATTTGGAAACATTCTTGACACAATATGAAGACAAAGTATTAGAGAACCATAGGCTACTAGCACTAGATTTAGCACTCAAGGACACACCCACAGTATGGTGGGGTGCACCCAAGAAGATTATCAAAAATTGGTACCAATGTAAGCGATTACTGCGCATAAGGTTTGACGCAGAAAAGAAAAACAACAAACAATGGAAATATGAAGGACTAGGGATACTAGCGAAACACTTGGAGGAGTGAAAAGCGATGTGGAAAATGACACCACTAGAGGAATGGCCTCACCACATCATTCACACTTTAGAGGGCATACCAACGAATTGGTATACAGATCAGGAATTGCGCAAAGGAACTACAACATGGACGACATTGCAACAAAACTTTACCGTCACTTTCTCATTCGAGCATGAGAAGCCCAACATAGATGTAGCCCTGAAATGGATCAGAGAAATCATATTCATTGAAGAACTGGAAATAGAGCTTATTACCAAAGAGCAGCAGTGAAATAAGTAGACACTCAAGGAACTATTGTCATGTTACCATGTATAGGAGGAAGCACCAGACGAAGATGACCCACACGACATTCAGATTGAAGAAGTAGAAGGAAAAAGAGATGTGAAGGGACCACCCATAGAATCCGAAGTTATTTCTGCGCCAATCAAGATAAATAAAGTTAACATCGGAACAATTGAACATACCAAAATGGCAAGCATTGGAGACTATTGGGATGAGCCAACAATAGAAAGTATCACAGAATTGTTGCACGAGTACAATGACTTATTTCCTACAACATTTACAGAGATGAAGGGTATCATAGGAGAACTAGAAGAGATGAAGATACCCCTCAGACCTAAAACGAGACCAATTAGACAACGACCATACAGACTGAACCCCATATATAAACATAAAGTTAAAGAGGAGAACGACCAGATGCTTGAAGCCGACATAATTGAACCAGTCGAGGAATCATAATGGATAAGCCTGATGGTCATACAGGACAAGAAACAAGGAAGAGGGATTAGGATATGCATTAACTTGAGAATGTTGAATGATGCATCCCTACATGACTCATTCCCTACACCGTTCACAGATGAAGTGTTAGAGAATGTGGGGGGACACAAATCTTACTCATTCGTTGATGGATTCTCAGGCTACCATCAGATTAAAATAGGATAGGAGGATAGATACCAGACCATGTTCATGACGGAATGGGGATCTTACCAATATACAGTCATGCCATTTGGACTGAAGAATGCACCAGCAATATTCTCCAGAGTGGTTATCGCAACATTTAGAGAATCCATCCATCAGTTTCTTGAAGTATACATGGATGACTGGACAGTCTATAGTCTTTTGAAAAACCATGTGGAAGTTTTACACTTGATTCTAGAATGATGTAGATAGTGTCATATATCACTAAACATAAATAAATGTATATTTGGAACACCATTTGGGATACTAATGGGCCATATAGTATGCAAACGAGGGCTATTGGTTGATCCGGAAAAGATCGCAGTTATCGTCAATTTACCAGCACCAAAAATAGTCCATCGTCTACGAACAATGTTAGGACACACAGGATACTATCGAAAATTCATCAAAGGATATGCACAGATCACAACACCAATGGAAAAAATGTTAAGGAAGGATAAAAATTACCAATGGAACAATGAGTGTGAACACAGTCTGTATACCCTAAAGAAAAAGATGGTCACTGCACCGATATTAGTATTTCTAGACTAGGGAAAGACATTCCATGTGCATGTAGATGCATCAATGATAACACTAGGAGCTATCTTAGCGCAACCAGGAGAAAGAGACTTGGATCACTCGATAACATTCGCAAGCAGAAAACAATCAAACTCAGAATAGAATTATAACACGATGGAAAGAGAAGGCCTAGCTATGGTTTACACACTGCAGAAGTTCAGACACTACCTATTGGGAAAACATTTTAATATTTTTACAAATCACTCAGCCCTAAAATACCTAGTCAACAAGCTAGTGTTGGGGGGGATAATTTGTCGATGGATATTTGTATTTCAAGAATTTGACTTCGAAGTAATAGTCAAATCAGGAAAACTAAATGCAGGACCTGACCACCTATCACAGGTCACAAATGGAGAAGAACCCACGAACTTAGAAGAAAACTTTCCAGATGCACAGTTATTCTCAGTACATATTGTTGATGACTACTTCATAGAGATCATCCAGTACTTGAGCACATGTACCATGCCGCAATAATATAACACCACACAGAAGAAGAACCTGCTAGTCCGCGCAATCGACTATAAATTGATCGCAGGACATCTATATAAAACGGGTGCATATAGCATTTTACGAAGATACGTGTTAGAGAACGAATGACCAATAATTTTAGAATCCCATGAGGGATTGGTAGGAGGACACTATGCAGGAAAAGATACTGCGTAGAAGTTACTCTGTGCGATATTATGGTGGCCAATGACTCACAGAGACTCGAAAGAGTACTGTCAAGGATGCGATGTCTATCAAAGGGTAGGCAAACCCAACAGAAGGGATGAGATGTTGTTAAGACCGCAAGTGACATTACAGGCATTTGATAAATGGGCAATAGACTTTGTGGGACCAATTAACCCACCATCCAAAAGAACAAGGGAAAGATACATCATCATCACGATAGAATACCTAACAAGGTGGGTAGAAGTCGCACCAGTAAAAGACTACAGTGCAGCGATAGTTCCACACTTCTTATTTGAACAAGTAATTACTAGGTTTGGGTGCCCAAGAGTTTTGATGAGCGACCAAGGCATGAATTTCATAAATAGAACCATCCGCGCGATGCTCGAAGAGTTTGAAGTTCACCACTAGAAAAGAACACCGTATCATCCACAAACGAATGTCACAATAGAAGCCTTCAACAAAATTGTAGAGAATGCACTGACAAAGATCTGTAACGTCAATAGAGACGATTGGAACCTCAAAGTACTAGTAATGTTATGGGCGTATAGGACGACATGCAAAAAGTTGACAGGGCACACACCATTCAAACTATTCTATGGCCAAGAAGCATTAGTGCCATTAGAATGTTTAGTACCTAGCTTACGCGTAGAAATTATCACACAAATGACAGAACGCGACACAATATAGGAAAGAATGAACTAGTTGTTAGCAATGGAGGAAGAACGAATCCTGAAAGGATTCCATCAACAAGTAGAGAAGGCCAGAGACAAAGCATGGCACGATCGACACATTAAGAAGAATACTTTCAAGGAAGGAGATCTAGTATTTCTCTATGACAACAAATTGTTTCAGCACCCAGGAAAGTTGAGAATGTACTGGTTAGGACCATACGAGGTCAAATCTGTAACAAACGGTGGAGATGTATAGTTAAATATTTAGTAGGCGCAGACCTCATAGGAATGATCAATGGGAGTTGACTGAAGCTATATAAGGAAAGTCAACGAACCACCACACAGTGTAAAAAAAATAAAAAATTGAAAAGCACGAAGCACGCCAGAGATAAAAAAAATAAATCCACAGGACACTCAAAACACGAATGCAGTAAAGGAAATAACAACGATTACATGCCAAATAAAAATGAGCCGAAAATGGAAATTCGGCAAAAGAAGGATGACAGGACAACACTAAGTGGAATTAAGGCACGACAAGGACTGATGGAACATCACATTAAACACGCCAATTGGAAACAACAAAGTAAGAGTAATGGAAAGTACGAAACTTCCACAGATGCATTGAACCCATAGTTATGGTGCATTAATCCCATCATGGAGGAAGTGTCTTTGATAATATTCATGACAAGCCCATACAACACGCGAGCATGGAAGCAACTAGTCTATTCGCGAAAGGAGAATAGAGAGAGCAACAACAGCCCAAAGGGACAAAGTGAGACCGCCGAGCTCACCATAGTCCTTCAAAATCAACAAATGTCTGACACTCACCACTATGGCACCACCTAAGTTTGTCGAACCAGTCCAGACAGCCAGACCGACCAAGGTTCAAACTAGATCATGAGGATCATTGGAAGAAAACGAACAGCAACAATCGGAGATCATTGATATCGATGAGATCCCATCCCAAGAGATAACACTGGTGAACTCTACACTGATACTGGAAGAGATTCAATAGCCACAAGGAGAGGCCATTAAAGAGGACATGCCAATAGTGACATAGGAACCTCAGAATGAGGAAGCGGAAACCCAACAAGAAGTGCAACCAGAAAGCAATAAACTAGTCGTGGAAGTTAACAAAACGAAATAGAATCAAGGACCAGAAGGGAAACCAAATGAGTTGCAAGTACCCAGCCTAGGTAAACCAATAGAGGAGACCATGGGAACTACCTTAACTTGGCCAGAATGGATTACAGGGGAGCAACCAGGAGTTGTTGAAACTTCACACCAACCACCATAGCAGGAAGACAAAGTTCTGATACCGAGCTCACCCTACAAGAAACCGGCAGCAAAAATTGTGCTACCATGCATACCAGAGGGAGTACAGGTATATCCACAACTACTGGTTCATGTCGTAAGATCAAGTATTCTGACCATGACGTATCAGTCAAAACCAAGTACCTGGAACTTGCGCTGAGGTTTTTTATGCAGAACATAGTGGTAAACCAACTTGGAGAAACGATCATCCAGCAACATCAGTGGACAGTTGGACTGGACAAAACAAGCATTTTAGGGTTGTTGAAACTTCCACATGTTGGAAGAGGCCAGTACGCGACATCATGTGTTAATAAGTTGTTAAAAGTCCCTCATGGAGGGGATATATGGTTGGACAAACCCTTCCCCATAACTATTGAGCTTATCGCGCAGATAACAGGACTACCTAGCCGGGGTATGGATCCTGCGCTAATTCTGGACAATAAATCCAAGAAAAAAGCGTTAAAAGAGGAAATGAAGAAGAAATATGGTACTGCCAGGGGGACAAGAGGCATTATAATCAAATAGATCAACAATACAATGACACAATTGAGCGCAAATATCTTATCCTATAAATTGTTAAGAAAATGCTGCAAAGATGAAGTACCAGTGGGATTCATCGCAGTTGCAACTCAATGTGCAGAAGGCACCTTCGTGAGATGGGTGCCTTATCTATTAAACTTGTTCCAAGTGGACTGCAAGGATGCACATGACCTTGGTACATAATTCCATTACTCATGGTTGCTCACCCTCATAGCCTTCATGGGATGGCGGGAACCAGAGTATGTAGTTTTTTGTACTAGACCATAGCCAGTGGGAGCGAGATATCTATTACTAAGATCCGGGCCACATGCCAGGCATAAGAGGGAAAACAAAATCATATTTGAAGCATACCTATGGGACATACAAAAATATATCAGTCAATCATGAAGAATAACACCAGAGGCTGTCGAGCGATATGGGGACATCGCTAAATTATGGGCTACACGTCAAACCATGTGGATACAACCAAGGAAGGATCTAGATAAACAGTGGCTATCAATGCACTACAACATCACAAAAGGTGATATAGACATGGTCATTAGTGAATTTCATGATGCATGGAAGATCCCATGCATTCCTCGGGAAGTACTGTAAGGACACGTAGAAGGAGAAGCATCGTAGGCGGAAACACAACCTCCACAAATCCCAGTGCCCAAGAAACCAAGGACATGCCAAACAAACCGACTCAGGAAAATGAAAGGTCAAAGAAGATAGGAACCCAGAAGGGAAAGAAAGAGAACAATGAACAACCGAAGCAAGCTAAAGGAGCACAGGAGACCGCCCCAAATCCCATCACACAGGAACCAGGGGGAACTAAGAGACCAGTTGTACAGGCAGTAGGCACGTGCAAGAAATCAAAGGTGCAACGAGCATCACCAGACTATACGATCATGGAGGAAAATGGAGAAATGATCGTTAGAATAGTCCAGGATTGTCTCGCATAAGACTTCGATCATGCAACACATCACAAGGATAAACTGCAAAAAGAGATGGTAGAAATGGGACAGTTCCTTAGGACACTCGGGGAGGCCCAGAGAGAAAGTAGTAGCAAAGACATAGAATCGTTGATAACACAAACCAACGAAAGAGTGGAGGTAGAAGAACGAGAACTAGTCCTCCCAATGCCACACGCACATGCAATGGTCTACATAAAATCAAGCATGCTACGAATGGATAAAATCGTGGGACAGACACCAATGAAGGATTTGGACCACATCCAATTGGTCTTGACACATATGCCATCAAGGGAACTATACAAATTACAGGTTAGCATCGACCACAAGAAGCAGTCTCGGGCACATAAAAACTTAGTCGAGCTACAGAAAGAAAAAAAGAAGCGAGAAGCGCTAGAAAAATATTATGAGTAGGCCAAATCTGAAAATCAGGAGGAGACAAAACGCAGGAACAAATTGGAACGAAGAGTGGGAGAATTGTTTTGGAAACTTCCAAGCACTGCATAAGGAAACGAACTCCTAGCCGTAGAAAATATCGACCATATTGCGTAGGCAATTGCTTGATACCAGAATGAGATCGAGGATATTCGAGAACATCTCACACCAACAAATCCACCGGAAGTAAAGGATAAAAGGAGGCAGGAAGAAACAATGCAAATATAGGAGATGGATAAACAAGTTATCATGACAGTTGACTTTCTCGATAAAGCAGCGCAAATTTGGAAAAGACTGGAGGAGGATATACAGGTTCAATGCTGGGACAAGGAAGAGGAAAGGATCAATGCAGTGATCCAAGAACTCAAACAGAGGAAAAAAACCATACCAATCCCAGAATGCGTCAAGGGGATGCAAGAGCTGAAGAAGATGTAGATAGAACTTATCACTGTGCAAACACAAAAACAGGAGCATCAGGCTCAAATAGAATCATTATAGGAACGGGTAGCAGAAGTACTCACACAGGCAGAAGCAGCTAGAACACAAATGGCACACACATAGGTAGAATGTGCAGGATTACTGAGTGATGAAGTGGTAGTTCAGGTAGTGGATACCATTAAGGAGAACATTGTGGGAACTGATAAAAGTAGCAGAGTTGAGGGAAAAGTTCTAGACGATCACCGAGGAGATCGAGGCATCTCAGAAAGATTAGGTGACTCGGGACGAGTCACATGTTAGTATTGGGGGCCTGTTGGAAGCAGACCAAAGTGGGAAAGAAAGCATGCACAAAGAAGAATGACAGCTGGAAGAGAAATCAGGGGAAAGAAAGCATGCAAGAGGAAAGCGACAACTGGTAAGAAGAACAGCACGCGTGCATGCAAGAAGGAGGTGACAGCTGGAAGGAATAAAAGCACGCATGTAGAGAAGGAGAACCTAACAAAAATAGGGTTAGGGTTTTTGTAATGTTTTGTGTAAATGGATGAAGAGCCCGATAGATATAAATATAGATACGCAGGTATCAAAGGAAGGGTCGATTCACTACTTTTGTAGAGGTTGATATGGTATGTAATGTTTTTTATTAGATGTACTAATTTTGTAAAGTGGTTGAACTAGAGGGGAGGAGAGAAGGTATATCTTGAGGATTTATTGTAGGACGAGGAGCCTG
>SNQJ01S0054834.1:53439-64306 GCA_010110895.2 Picea sitchensis | reverse complement strand
TGCTAATTAAAAGTAATTAGACTTTATGTTTGTAGGGTCAATCAACTAGTCTAGGCTAGAGCCTTGATTTAGGTTGGAGAAGACGTCGGGCCATGCTTTGCATATTATACTCGGAGGGTGCTTCTGTGTTCAAGTTTCACTTGCACCGGTAAGTTTCTCTAGTGTTGGCTGGCATAACTGTTCTTCCTACTAGATAGTGGTCTGTTTGATTTTCCTTTAGGAATTTTAGTGTGTTCTCTGTGCTCCTTTGTTTTCCATAGTGAGTTAGTAAGTCATTGATTTGGGTCTCTGACCTAAGGTGGTAGACCTCCCACTCCTCTGGTTGTGAGGAATTTTCAGTCTTTTGCTTAGAAAAATGGATCCGCCTATTTATAGGAGTTGTTTTGATAACACTGGTTCGTTGGAATCAGTGTGTGAGACTTGTATGAACTGGAATGATCCCACAACAGGAGAACCTGTGCATAAGATATTCATGGATAAAGTTCTGGATGATACCAACCAAGGAACCCCTTCGCAAGGGGATTCTTGTTATTTTCCTTTTCTCAGAAACATTGGTGTCCCTTTTATGGCCACTTTGTACATTCCCAGGTTGAATGTGGGACTACTAGTTTGGTTGGGTACCATTCCAAATTTCCTGAATTCTCTTGGCACTTCTCAGTTAAGAAATTTATGCCATGGGAAACATGTTGATGTTCCTCCATCTATGAATTCTTCTCCTCCCCCTTCTCCTGCCTCTGGTGAAAGTATAGTTACTAGTATCTGGAAGTCTAAACGAAGTAGAAACAAGAAGAATAGGAAGAAGAAGTCTCCAACCTCTGTGAGTCATGTTGAAGATAGTTCCTCAACCTCTGCAAGTCATGTTGAAGAATAAAACCCATCCTATGCAAGTCATGTTGGGGGAAAGCACCCAACCTCTACCATTCATGTTGGGGGGAAAAGTCCAGTCCCTGCTATTCATATTGGCAATAGGTCTGTAGCCTCTGTGAGTCATGTTATTGACCCATCACCAACCTATGCAAGTCACATTGGAGATGTGCAACCAACCACTGCTAGTCATGTTGGGGGCATGGGTTTTGTTGAGAAACCTATACAGATAGGACATAAGCCTAAGTTCCCTTGTAATATTTGCAAGGGAGATCACCTTACTCATTTGTGCCCTAGTATACCAGAGGTACAAAGATTGTGATCCCTATCTACAAGCTCTTCTGATTCCGAGTCTTCTGAGGTTTCCTCGCAGCCTATTCAACCATTGGTTGAGAAAGTGGTCATGTTGATGCAGTCATCATCTAATCCCACTCCTCTTTTGGGGGGTGAGGTGCCTTTACACCATGTAGTATCATAGTCTATTCATCCATTAGTTGAGAAATTGGTCATGCCGATGCAGTCATCCGCTGATTCCACTCCTCTTTTGGAGGGGAGGTTCCTTTAGACCATGTAGTTTCACAACCTATTCATCCATTGGTTGAAAAAGTGGTCACGCCAATGAAATCTTCAGCTGATCCCACTCTTCTCTTGAAGAGTGTTGAGTCTACCAAAGTGGTCACGCTGATGTAGTCTTCGGTTGATCCCACTCTTCTCTTGGGGAGTGATGTGTCTACCAACTATGTTTTTAGCATTTCCAGTTCAGTACTTTCAGAACATGGGGGCATTATTCTCATTCCAATCACACCCCCTCGAAGCCATAGGATGGTTTCCTTTGATTGGAATAATATTTTTGAGCCTCGTCTTCCTTCTTTCGCACCCTTTCAAATAAGGGTTGAAGTCAATTCAACAAACATCTATCAATGTATTGTGGATGAAGGAGCCTCTACAAGTATTTTGTCCTCCTTGGTTTCGAAAGTCTTGGGATCTCCTAAGATTGTGTCTTCTTCACATGAGCTATTTGATTTTGATAGACGTACTAGTGAATGTTTGGGGATTCTTCCTCAATTTCCTATCTCATTAGGTGGGGAGATTTTCCTTATTGATTTTATAGTGGTTCAAGGCTCGTTATATTTCAATATGCTTCTCGGGCATGATTATGTATATGTTGTGAACGTTGTGGTGTTTATGCTCTTCCGGGTGATGCATTTCCCTCATAATGGAAGCACTATCACTATTGAACAAATGGCATATGATAATCACCATCCTAATTCAGAGTTAGTTCATACTTCCCCTTTATATGTTCCTAGTGTTCGTGTAGACTCTACCCCGCCATGGGTTAATTATGTGGCATCTTATCCTCCATTTTCAATTGCTTCTGAGAAGGAACCTATGCAATAATGTTTTTATTCTCAAGACTTGGTCTCGGCAATTGATCCATTGGTTTATCCAATGGGGGCATGGGATCCCTTTCTTCCCCCTCTAGGTCCAAGTGATATTGGGTCTCCTTCTGATTCTGATCTCGTTGTTTGTAGATCATCAATCCCTTGGGCTTGTGATTCTTTGTTGATAGACTCTGCCAGTCCTGGCCAGAGCCTCCATCATCATATGGAATATTGTCAGTTTACTTCACCCTTTGGGATCATCGACACTCATTTGCGTGATTTCTCAGATTTTGAATTTTCTTCAGATGAGCCTATCCTTGAAGCCATGACTACGATTTCTATACTGTAGGAGGACTTACACCATGGTTTGTGTTGTTTTGCCTTTTGGGAGGCTTTGCAAGTTGACTACCGAAGAGACTCTTGGTTTGATCCTAGCAGTGGGCTCTACCTGAACCAGTTTAATACATGCGTCATAACCCCCTAGAGTCTTCTTTAAACCCTTTTCAGACTCTCTAAACATGAAAATATTGTCAAGCGATCTTGTTGTCCATCACGCTCGCCAAATTAAAATTTGAAGGCACATTTGTTGATCAGTAGTTTACCCATATTTTGGTTTGAACGGTCAATTATATGAACAAAGGTATACTCTAGGAACTCTGGTTCACTAGAAGAGTATTCTCAGGTATATGTTTAACCGTTTTCCGGGCCTGAGGGACTAAATTTACAGAAAAAAAACCCATGGATTCCATAGTTAAGCTCTTTTCAGACTCCCTAAAATTGAAAAGATTGTCAAGTGAACTTATTCCTTCACACTCGTTAAATTGGTTCAGAAGAAAATCCCCTACAGAGTCCATAGTTAATCTCTTTTCAGACTCCTTAAAACTGAAAAGATCGTTGAGTGATGTTGTTCTTTCAAACCCGTTAATTGGTTCAGAAAAACATCTGCTGGCATGAGTTTACCCCTTTTCTCAGCCTGTAGATTAAGGAGGAAAAAGGTACACCTCATGAGTTTCATCTCACTGGGAGAGTTCTCCTAAGTAGATTTTATACTTTTTCGGGCTAAGGAGACTAAATCTACAAAAAGGCAACGAGTCCATAGTTAACCTCTTTTCAAACTCCTTAAAATTGAAAATATTGCCGAGTGATCTTGTCCATGTCACACTCGTTAAAATGTTTTTGAATATATGTCTTTTCGGTGATAGTTTATCCCTTTTTTGAGATGACTATAATACCTTAGAAAAAGGTACCCCAGTGGAGTCTTCTTTTACGTTTTTTCAGACTCTCTAAAAATGAAAAAACACACTAATCTTACCTTCTCTGGGCTCATAAAAATATATTGAACGGGGTTTCATCATGTCTTTCTAATCACAGTTGCATCTCTCTGCCTTTGGCCTAACTCCAGCTCTATGTTTCTCTCAACTGAACCTTTGAAGCATTCCTTATACGCAAGCCTCATAACACTTTGCCTCTGCGATCTGACACCTTGACCCATGGAGGGATTTTCCCCGAGTGTCCTTTCCCTGCACATGTCTCTTTTCTATGAGCATTAGTGTGTTCCTTGTGCTTAGAACTAGAATGCTTGCGACACTATTTCCTCCTTTGTAATGCAACATTATTTTAATCTTTTTCAAGCTCTTCAAAACATTGAAAAAGACAAAAAAATCAAATATACCCCAAAAAGAGGATGGGAAAATTATTTTATTTTTATGGAAGCACAATGAGTTTCCCTTGGTCAAAGCACATCCTTTCGTTTATCGTCAAGTATTGGGATTTAATATTACATTAGTAATTTGTTCTTGTAACATAGAGTTGTGTCCTCCTCCATTTGGTTATTCTTCCAAACACATGGATAGTTTATGTTGCCTCCTACAACGTGAACTTATGTCAATGACATGCTACCTGAGTCTGATCATTAGTCATGCTATTGTCCAAGGGAATTTTTACCTAACTTGAGTCGTCCCTTCTACAGTTTATCTCTTGACCTCATACTCGACCATCCCGAAAGTCCAATCAAGTACTTGTTCGAAATCGGTGAAGTTCTTTGCTTGATCATCGAGATCCTCTTATTTGTTCCCCAACGAGTCATCGAAGACCTCTGGGTAGTGAATTCGTATACTCACATTACACCCTACCCAAGTTTGAAGATCTTGAAGCTATTTCTTAAGCTCTGAAGGCCTCATCCCCAACCATAAGGCATCATTTGGCTTCTTGAATATGGATACTATACATTATATCTTTGATTTTGAGATGTAGATCCATTGTGTATTGATCGCGGCTACAATTTATATACTTATATGACATGGATCTGTAGTGTATTTTATTGGAATCCATGATTTATTCAATCCTAAGCATGGGTATGCCCACCTCGATGAGAAAATTGTTATTTTGCAGATGGAACCTCCCGAGCTCTAGTCCCAAACTCATTCGCTTCATACATTAGTGAAGATTTGTAATGTATTTCAGCCATCAGATTCTCTTCTGACCTCACACATTAGGGGGCATATGTTAAAACCCTAAATTTCACCATACATGCATACCAAGCATTAGGCCATCTTACTTACTATTTTTTCCAAGCCATCACTGAGAAGCTCTTCTTAAAAATACTATTTTTGAAGAGGTATGCTCCCTGCACCACTAATGCCAATGTATGTATGCTATATTCACCACTACTGCCCATGTACGTACACTATCTGCACCATTACAACCCACGTATGCCCAAAAAAGTTGCAAAAATTTAAAAGTTGTAAGGAAATCGTTGAGATTACGGGCTATTAGGTAGTTTTCCAACTGTCCCATCGCCTATAGCCCGTCACCCAACCGAATAACCATCCTTTTTTCATATAAAAGGAGGTTTTGGGGTCTCATTCCAAAGAAAATCATAATAACAGTGAAACTCTTCCCATTTCACTTTCCCCCTTTGTCCCAAGCGTTTGCAGCCACATTGTGAGTTTTAAGCTAGAATTCCTTATTCTTTCCCTTTTTCCTCATTCATAAGCCTATGCCCATTATCTATAGAGAAGTGTGAGAGGATAAGGATACATGGAAGTAGTTGGATCTTGGTGAAGAGAATCCCAGACTAGGTTCGAGGAGCAGTCGCCAATCTCATTTTGTAAGTGACTTTGTGAGATTAATATAAAGAAGTACTTTTTCTATCCCTCCATATGATGTATTCAATATTTATGTTTGATTTACATTTTATTATGAAATCTAACCCACTAATTCATATATATTATGCATGTTCATAGTTTCTTGTTTTTCTTCTGGTGAATGTAGGTCAGCCTTGGGATGAGATTTGCAGTCGAGGAACGACCGAACACAAAAGGATCGACATTGGACATGAAGTTTAAGGTAGAGTTACTATATACTTATACTTTGTATTTTATGCATGAATGTGGGGTATTCTTGGGGTAGTGGTTAAAAGTAGGAGACTTTAGATGATTAGCTTTGCCTGCACATTGAACCCTAATGTAGTCCGTAGGGGGGTTTTCCCGCTATAGAACTATGTTCATCACATTGCAATAACATGGATATGTTCATCACATTGTGATGACATGGCTATGTTCATCACATTGGATGACAAGGATATGCTCATCATATGGTGATGACATGGTTATGTTCGTCGTATTTCAATGTTCGATTGGTTGTTAAATTATGATGTTACTATGTTCATCACATTATGAAATTACCATATATTAATTGCATTACAACATTACTATGTGTGTCACGTTGTAACATCTGGTTTTGTTCATAAAATTGCAACATTGATTTATGTTCATCAGATGAAAAGGTTGGTTTTTTTTTTACATATTACAAAAATGTGTGTACATCACATTGGACAATGGGCTATGTTTGTCACATGTGATGTTTGGAAATGTTTGTTACATTGTGACGTTAGTATATTTTATTCATAATGTAACATGATGATATGTTTGACACATTGTGAGGATAGGGATATGATCATGACATTATGAAAAAATGGATATGCTTGTCATATTGTGACGTTACACTTATTGAGTAAAATATATGCATTATTAATTTCAACATTAAATTATCACTCGAGGAGTCGTACACTGAGAGGTGAAGGAACAATATGTGCAGGATTGGAGACTAATATATCTAATGTTGTAAAACACACACATCAATGAAAGAAAATTTGGGATCAAAATAAAAGTGTAGGAAAACAAAGTACAAGAAATGAAATAAAGCACGGGAAAGAAACAAAGCTACAAGAAAACTAAATTAAAACAAACTAGATTAAAAGAGAAGGAAATCTAAAAGTAAATGTAGAATTTACCCAAACTGGCATTCAAATCAATGAGTTGGATGAGGTTACACAAACCCTCATGTATGTGTGCTACTAACCTAAAGGGTAATTTACCATTGTTAATAACAAATCCACCAAACTCCTAATTAAACCTATATCGACAAAATGATGTAATGTAAGGACTTAAGAAAAAACATGCTTCATTAACATGTCCCCTGGGAAAGATACACTCGGAAATGAAAGCAAAGTTAATGATGATACGAGATTAATTTTTATTTATCTCCAAGAATAAAATTGTTTACATGAATAATCCATTCAACACCGCATCCATGCTTATTTCACAATACATATCAACATAACAATACTTATCAACTCAACAAGAATACTTGATACAATGGTTATGGAAAAAACATACCCATGACAATATAACAGTCATAACAAAATAACATGTTAAACCCATAACAATATAACTAGTCAAAATAATTAACAAAATATATTAATAAAAAACCACTACATATTATAACATTTTATGATGAAAAAATATAGCAATAAGAAAAGGTATAAATATGATAGCAACATATATTATATTAGAACAACAATCAAGTGTAGCTACAATATAAAATTACAATCATATTACAACCAACCTATATGACATCACACTAACCAAATGACACATATACCATCACTATTATTATAACATATCATCTCACACCAAATAATGTATATAACATCACATTATCAATAAATACCAAAATTCATTCATATATCACTTTGCATATGCATTATGAAATGAGAGATCAATATAACAACATAATTTGGAAAAGGATGCAATGGTATCTCATGAACCGTTATAACTAATAAGTGTATTCACATATATATTACGACTCATGTGTATAATGACGATGGTGATCAAACTTCACAGGTGGTAATAATATAACACACAACGGAAAACTGGAACCCTAAAACACAATATGCAATGTTAATTGGAGGACAACGGAACCAGGTCAATTACATGAATTGAAGAGGCAGGGAGAGAGTGAAATGGAGGTCATATTTGTGAGATGGTATGATGAATTAGAAAATAATGAACAACAATAAGTGTGTGAGATAGCGTAACATATCATAGGGGTGATTTGAGGAAGAAATATGGAGTATGTGAGAAATCAAAACACCAAGAATAGAAAGTAACAAAAGAAAAGTTGTGGGCATTTTATCTCGAGGATTACTCTAATACATTTAGAGTAAAATTAGCAATATTAAAGGATGGAAAACCAAAACCAATTATCACACTAACTGTAATAACATTAAATAAAATTACAAAACAAGAACATTGCCTAGGTCGAGGGGCCCTTCCTGAACCATGGGCAACATTCCTGGAGAGTTATCTCAAATCATAAAGACACACACACAAATAATGAATACTCTAATTATTAAAATTCAAACTTCATATAAACAATACTAAAACAACAATGTTTCTATATTCATGATGCTCCTCGCTCAAAACAATTACATTATATTATAGAGTCTTATTCAATATTGATATGCCCAAAGAMAAAACKAYTGGAKATTTTGTGTAACGATGATATTGGACCTAWTCCCTTCAAAATATATGTGAGAGTATATTTATCAACCAAATATTTGATGTTTAAACCAAGACTAATAAAATCTAGGAATTACATTATCTTTCTTCCAAACCTGGGYRCATCCTAAAATCGATGCAAATGTCAGTTGAAGAACCATAAATAAATCCTCAATCATTCCTTTGTTTGGAAAACGACCCATGAAAGACCCAATTTTCCGTGTTGGAAATAAAACCCATGTTCTCAATTCTTCATATTCTTCCTTATTTCACGACAATGGAGGCTTAAATTCATTGTCTAGAACTTTTATTAATTTTTGTTGAATCATTCCCCCTGCCGGGGGTCCATACGTGCGAGATGGGTGAATTCCAACACACAATTCTTAATATTTCCATATAAAACCCACACTCCCAATATTTCCTAGAAATGCATGAATATGCCAAATAATGATAGGTACCAGAATGGAAGTGTTGGTGTGGGAATGTTCAACTACATTAATGGTACAAGAATGTTGATCATGCTAGTACATGAATTACACTTCATGAACCGTCATCAGTAAACCCTAATATAAACATCATTTAATCACTAAAAATTAAGAAAATGGTGTATTAACCACATTATATGTATACTTGTGAATGACGACAAATAATGGTGATTTATGGTGTAATGAGACGTATATTATTAAATGAATGTGAGAAAAGGTGTAATGATGAATGTATTTGTATGGCGAAAAAATATGGCAAACGTGGAGCCCAACAACAATATTCGTCAGACTGTAATGTTACTTGTTCTTTACATTGCGATGACATGGATATGCTTGTCGTATTGTGATGACATGGATATTTTTGTCACATTGCAATGTTGTAATGTTTGTTATATTTTTACATTACTATGTTGATCACATTCAGACATTACAATATTCATTGCATTTCAAAATTACTATCTTTGTCATGCTACAATATCTAGTTTTGCTCGTCAAATTGCAACATTGAGTTATGTTCATCACATGAAAAGGTTTGTTTGTGTTCGACATATTACAAAAAGGTGTGTACATCACATTGCAACAACGGGATATGTTCATCACAAGTGGCATTTGGAAATGTTTGTCACATTGTGACGTTAGTATATTTGCATGGCATTTCAATGTGAGGATATGTTTGACACATTGCAAGGACATGGATATGTTCATCACATTGCGATGAAAGAAATATGTTCATCATATTGGGACATTACATTGTTCATTGAATTGTGATGTAACTATGTTTGTCGCATTGCGATGATAGGGATATTCTTGTCACATTGTGATGACATGGATATGTTTGTTAGATTGTGACACTACACTATTGGTCATATTTCGATGTAACTATGTTTGTCACATTGCAATGACGAGGATATTATCATCACATTGTGATGATATGACTATGGTTATCACATTGTGATGTTCCATTGTTTGTGAGATGGTGACATTATTATGTTCATCACATTGTGACATTACTATATTCATCACATTGCAACATTCCTATGTTCATCACATTGCAACATCCAATTTTGTTCATCAAATTGCAACATTGAGTTATGTTCATCACATGACAAGTTTGGTTTCTTTTCGACACATTACGAAAAGAAAGTTCTGGCCAAGTTTAGAAAAAATAAATAATGAAGTGCTTCCTTTGTTAGAAAGACAGGAACCTTGAACTTGTGTGATGTATTACATAGAAGAAAATTTGGAATCATACTTGTTCTAAGGACATTGATATTAAATGATCTTGAAATTTAGAATTATGATTCTTACTTCTTCTAAAGACATTTATAGAAAATATTCTTGAACTTTGTAGATGATACATTACACTTGTTCTAAGGACATTTATTGTAAATATACTTTATTTATACATGTTCTAAGGACATTGATTGTAAATAATTTAATAATAATAATAATAATAATAATAATAATAATAATCTAATATTATGATTTACTTCTATTATTCCATTATTCCTATGATGTACTCATGGGTGAGTGCAAGCTAATGATGGTCTCTCATGACATGTTAGTGGCAATGAAAACCTAGAAAAGCAACAATATGTTAACATGGAGGGATTATTCAAGGTACTTTTACAATGAATTTGAATATGGTGTAAGAATTGAAACGTAGTAAATTGAAAATGCTTACCTTCTCTAGTAGGTATCAATCTTCTATAGTACCACATATAACTCATTTGGGAAATGGTTAAGTTGAAAAAATGTTGTAGCAAAAATAATAGAGGTATGTATTCTAGGAATTTGATATATGTGAAGACAAAAATAGAATAAAAATAGTAAACAATAATAATTTAATATATATATATATATATATATATATATATATATATTAAATATGCATAGCTAACTCTACCTATGTCTATAATTTCATCAACAACTGAATTGTTTAGCCTATAGAAAAGTACCGTCAAAGACATAGATATAGAAGGGTATTCAAAAAAATGGAGGTTTTCATGAATTTGCAGAATGAACCACTAGGTTTGTCATCCAAAACCTAAATATGAGCCAACCAATTCAACATACACCTTGTCAATCCCCCCCAAAAGAATTGAATTCAAAGAAGCATTCATGTTCTCTTGAAACGTGTGCGCGCTCATAAAAATCAATTCCTTCCTTCTCTATATTTTTCCTCCTTGTCCTACATATACCTCCCCCCTCTCTATCTCACTCTCACTCTCCCTCTCCTACATCTACCTCACCCCTCTCTATCTCACTCTCCCTCTCCCTCTCCCTCTCTACT
>SNQJ01S0054834.1:39512-52070 GCA_010110895.2 Picea sitchensis | reverse complement strand
TGAAGTTGGAAAAGATACACACTAGCCAGAATCCTGCAGACATGTTAACAAAGGGAGTAACCAGGGAGAAACTGAGTTCCTACTCAGTTTCAATTGGTCTTCAAGAACGAATATGAAGATGAGGAATTTTCTAGGTCCAAGAAGGTTCAGATTCCATCATATACAGCAGCGGTGAATTTGTTGAGATCAGTCTCCAAGTGGGAGATTGTTGGTTGTGGAGCCTGATTATTTTTCCTGTTTCAGAGGTCTTTTACTTTTAGCTGTGTTTATACCCCATGAATTATTTACACCCCAGAAGTATGTACACTCTTCCACGTGGGGGAGTGCAGAGGGGGGGTACCCCCTTTGCGGGGTCCGGGGGGGTTGGGGGCAAGTGGGCGTTCCTGGGCAAAGCTACCAAAGGAAAAATTGCCTTCTAAATGTATATTGTAATTTCATTGTAAATCTGGACTGTTCATTATAAGGCTGCAGATCTAATGATAGAGATTATGTTAGGGTTTTTTGCCCTAGAAGGAAACCCTCTTTTATGAAGGAAATGTATTGCGGCTATGATTTACGGTGAATATTGTATTCGAAGATAGGAGATTGTGAGAGAAAGAAGAGGAAGTTACAATGGGTTTGTTGTAGGTTTTATCCCTTCATATGCTGGATAATAATAAAGGAAGGACCTGACAATTTCTCTCGTGGACATATCCCACACTGGGTGAACAACGTAAATCTGTCTCTATTGTATTGTGTATCTTCTATGTTTTCTTTCCACATTTTATTTATTTTATTGCTCCACAGTCCTATTTTTCTAATAAGCTTTCCATGTTAGTCCATGCCTTGTCATTCCTTTCCTTGCCTTTCCATGTCATGCCTTGCCTTGTCATGCCTTGATTTCACTTGCCTTTCCTTCATTTTCCTTCCATTTTCTTAAATTTAATCTATTTTACTTTCCATGCCATGCCTTCCCATGCCTTTCCTTTCCATGTCTTGCCTTTCCTTTCCATGCCATGCCTTTCCTTTCCATGCCTTGCTTTCACTTGCCTTGCCTTCAATTTCCACGCCTTCACTTTCCTTTCCATCACATTCCATTCCATGCCTTTCCATGCATTTCCTTTCCATGCCATGCCATGTAATCCCATATCATGCCTTGCCTTTCGATGTCTTTCCTTTCCTTGCATTTCCTTACTTACCTTTCTTTTACTTCACTCGTCTTGCCTTTCCTTTCCTTCACTTTCCTTGCCCTCACTTTCCATGCCATCCCTTTCCTTACCTTTCCTTCACTTTCCTTTCCATGACATGCCTTTACTTTCCATACCATGCCTTCCCATACCATGCCTTTCCATTCCATTCCATCCCTTGGCTTTGCATTCGATGCCTTTCCTTTCCTTCCCTTACCTTTCCTTGCCTTGAATTTCCATGCCATTCCTTTCCTTGCCTTACCTTCACTTGAATTTCCATGCCATTCCTTGCCTTTCCATGCCATTCCTTCGCATACCATGCCTTCACATGTGATGTCATTCCTTGTCTTGACATTCCATGTTTTTCCTTTCCTTGCCTTGCCTTTCCATTGCATGCCATGTGATGCAGCACCCCACCTCATTGGGTACTTCTTGACCTCCCTTCGATCGATCTTTCACAGGACTGAACCAGAATGGTTCTTTGGGCCTTCAATAAATCTCCATTTAAACTGTAACATACACAAACACATGTCCAATTCATGTTCTCGTGCAAATTGATTTCGGGTGCAATCTCCCCCTCACGTGACCGTTGGTTCTGACCAGGCACCTACCTAAAGGTGCTTCGTAACTATGAGATTCGGGTGTTTTTTGTTTTTGTAAGACGCTACCAATTCCTCTAATTCCCTAATTGACAAATTGATACTCCCACAGGTGCTAACTGCTCTTTTCTACCTCCCTTCAATGTGATCTTTGTCTATGACCTGAGGCCCAACTTCTGAGCACTTTGGGACTTTTCTCTTCGCATCCTCGAAAGATATCTCACCTCTCTTCTTCCAAAGTCCAAACCACAAATTATCCTCGTGCCAGATTGACAATTCACATCTCCCTGTAGCCAATGACTCAGATCACACTTCTTTCTTCACAAAGTTAACACTCACCTCCTCATGATTTTACCGAATCTCGAAGTCTCCCCTCCTGATTAGATGGTTATCGACGAATAAATATCTTTCCTTGAAGGTATATCCATTGTTATTTTAACGCTTCTTTGATAACTCTTTTCTCCAGAATATTTCTACGCTGCTAACTCTCCTGAGCTTCAAAACTTTCTCACTAAAAACTCTAGAGCTTGCCTTCGAGTCCTTCAAAGGTTTGTCCCTTAGGAAATTTCCCAAGTGTGTTTTTGACCACCATTCTAAAATACCAGTCTCCCTCCCAAGATTTACAAAACTCGAGGGTGATTCAAACTCTTGAGTTCCCTATTGAACAACTATGAAACCTCTATCCTTCCTTATCTTAACTAATCCTTTGGATAAAAGTACTAACTATCTCTCCTGAGCTTAACCTTCACTGCAAACTCAGAAAAACCTCTGGGTTCCATTCCTCGCACACCTTTCAAAATTCTCCAAATTTTCTTTCTTTCTTAGAAAAATCTACCCACCTGTGTGCACTCCTTGCAACAGAGAGTTTTCCAACCCTTTCCTTGGGTGAACGAGTCCAACAAATGACTTGACCTATTCACCTCCTGCACGGTTTTTGTGCACACCTTTCACTCTTGCTGATAGTGAAACCCTGGTATCCCCCTTGAGATTTTATGAGGTTAGCTCATAATCATTTCAATGCACTCCTTGCAAACAAACATTGCACTCCTTGCAGGTTTTATTAGGAAGAGAAACAATTGAAACTTATTGTTTCCTCACAAATTCATTCACTCAACATTCATAAGCATAAAATGAACACATAATGGAGACTGAAAGAAAATAGTCAAACATACCATTCATAAGATGAACACAGTGAACACAACACACAATGAATTTGGATTAAAGCCTTCTCTGTTATATTAAATTGAGTGCTTTGTACATAAGGGTTTTTTTCAACAACTTCTTCAATACTCTCTACAACATATCTATCTTTCTCTCCTTCTTCTTTTTTTCTTACAATAATTATCCGACATATAGTTTACATATATTTTTAAATAGAAGCTCATTGATATTTTCCCCTCCAACCATATAAGTGCTATCTTATCAAATTAAGACTATTAACTACTAAGGCCTCACATAATAAATGATAGGCACATACAGATAAGAGCAAAAAGCTACAGATCCATACCATCCATAAATACATTGATAGAATTAGAATCCTCCTAGATATTTCATTAAGGGTTCTCCTCTTTGTTATTTAAATGATACTTTAATTTCATTCACATCAAAACTTTTAATCTTTCCATGTCCTTCAAGCTTTTGAATTCTTCAAAATTTGTGTTGGTTGTTGCCTTTTCCTCCTCAAGCGCCTTTGGTATGGATGCTCCTGCATCATACTCCTCTAGAAAAAAACTCATGGACTCCTACCCATGAGCTCCTACACTATCCTTCCATGTTTTTGGACATATTCTTCACTAACCCAACTAGCATCCTCTATGGGGTGTCCTTTCCATTTGACCAATACTCATAGTATGTCTTTCTTCTGGTCTTTTTACTAGTCCTTTGATCAATAATCTTCTCCATCTGTGGATTTTCTACTATAGGCATCTTCTTTTCCCACTGAACCTCTTTATGATCTTTGGTTCCTCCTACCTCATATTCCCTATAATGATACAGGTTGGCTATGTTGAATATGGGTGATATGCTCACATTGCCTGACAACTCTAGTTCATAAGCATTAGCCTCAAACTTTCTCAAGATTTTGCATGGCCCAATATTTTTCATCTTCAATTTTTTGTATGTTCCCCTTGGGAACCTTTCCTTTCTAAGATGTGATAAAACTAAGTCCCCCACTTCAAATTGAAGCTCTCTTATGTGTTGATCAACCCTACGCTTGTACTCTTGGCTATAGTTCTACAAATTTTCTTTGATTTGAATATGGAGTTTCTGCATTTGTGAAGCAAAATCCTCTTCTCCAACACTCTTGAACTCACTCTGTTCTATGTCTCTCAACTTAGATACTCCCCTTGGATGCATTCCATATAGAATTTGGAATGGTATCCTTCTAGTGCTTCTATTTGGTGAGTCATTGTAAGCAAACTCTTCTTGTGGAAGAATCTAATCCCACTGGCTACGGTGTTCAACGACCAGACTTCTCAGGAAATTACCCAAGATCATATTCACTACCTCAGTCTGTCCATCTGTATGAGGATGATAAGTTGAGCTGAAGGAAAAATCCACCCCCTACTTCTTCCACAATGTTCTCCAAAAATTCCCAACAAACTTGGTGTCTCTGTCTAATACAATGCTCTTTGGCATTCCATGAAGTCTAACAACTTCTTTACAAAACAAATTTGCAATGTGCATTGCATCACTTGTCTTCTAGCATGGGATAAAGTGTGCCAGTTTTGAAAATCTATCCACTACCACAAATATAGAATCACAACCTCTTTGGGCTCTCAGAAAACCCAATACAACATCCATACTTATCACATCCCAAGGCCTCTCTAGTATTGGCAATGGTCGATGCAATCCTATGTTCTATCTTTTTCCCTTAGCATATTGGAAAATTATATACTTGTTAACAAACCTTTTTACTTTTGTTCTCATACCTAGCCAATAATACAAACATCTCAACTGTGAAAATGTTTTTTCATGGCCGAAATGTCCAACCAATCCTCCACTATGCTTCTCTTTTAGAAGATTGTCCCTCATGGAACACTTTGGGACACATAGTTGATTTTCCTTAAACAACAACCCATCCTGAACCAAGTATTTTTCCCATTGGATTATGTCTCTCAAGACAAGATTCATACATGCTTCATATGCTTCCTTGAAATCCAAATCATCACTGTACATTTCCTTAAGGTGTTCAAACCCCAAGGTCTTCACCTGAAACTCCTCCAAAATCAAGCATCTCCTTCTTAATGCATCAACAACCTTGTTAGCATTTCCAGAGATATGTTTAATTACAAAAGTGAAATTTTGCATAACTTCAATCCATTTGGCATGTATTTGATTCAATTTTTCTTATCTCGTTATGAATTTTAAGGCTTGATTATCACTATAGAAAACAAACTCGTTAGGAATCAAGTAGTGCCTCCATTTCTTTAAAGCTTGTATTACTGTATAAAACTCTTTGTCATATGTGGAGTACTTCTTCTTTGTATCATTCATATTCTCACTAAAGTAAGCAACAGGTATGTTATCTTGACTTAAGACAGCTCCAATTGCAACTCCACTTGCATCACACCTTACTTGAAATGTCTTACCAAATTATGGAAAACCTAGAATTTGTTGCCTAGTTATCTTCTCCTTTAACAATCTGAAGCTCTTCTCAGCTTGTTCTATCCAATTAAAAGACTTATGTCTCTTATTGACTGTGTCTAAAATCAGTGCACATATCCCACTGGAATTCTTGATAAAATTCCTGTAGAAACTTGCTAAACCATGGAAGCTTCTTACCTCGAAGATGTTTCTCGGTTATGGCCATTCTTTGATTAATTTTACCTTCTCAAGATCTATTTTCAGCTTATTGGCTGAAATTACAAACCCCAAATAAATGAGATCGATCTGCATGAAAGAATATTTCTTCAAATTTATCAACAACTTCTCTCTCTGCAACCTCCTCATCACTAGAGTCAAATGTCTCAAATGCTCTTCTCTAGTCTTACTGAAGATGAATATATCATCAAGATACATAATCACAAACTTGCCAATGAAATCTTTCAGCACTTCATTCATCAATATCATAAACGTACTTGGATCATTCGTTAATCCAAATGGCATGATGACCCATTCTTACAACCCTTCATTTGTATTGAATTTTTTTTCCATTCATCACCTTCCCTAATTCGTATCTCATGATACCCACTCTTAAAGTCAATCTTGGAAAAAAAAATTGCTCCACTTAAGTAGTCCATTAGGTCATCCATTCTCAGTAAATGGAATCTGACCCCGATGGTGATTTTTTTGATAGCTCTCGAGTCTGTGCATATTCTCCATCCTCCATATTTCTTCGAACTTAGTACTATTGGCACAACACATGGACTCAAGATTTCCCTTATCAAACCTTTATCCATCAAATCCTGAACTTTCTTCTTGATCTCTTCATTCTCTTGAGGTGTCAACCTATATGGAACTTTGTTTGGTATACTTGTTCCTGGTATAAGATCGATATGATGGCTTATGCTCCTTATAGGTGACAATGAGTTTGGAAAATCATCCTCTACAATATCAAAAAAATATTTCAGGAGTTCCTGAATCTCTTCATGCAAATCCTCCATTGAAGTACTTGTCAAAATGACTTTCGGTTTCCTTACTACAACAAACTGCATTTCTTATTCTTTCTTGACTTCATTCAAGAGTTCCTTCCCACTCATGAGAAGTATGCTTGTGTTGGCTTCTTCCTCACCTCATCCTTTGGCTTATGAACTCCATCATCGGTAATTTCCTTGCCTTTATTTAGAATTCTACCTCTTCCCCTTTGTCTTTGTTTCCTCACTAGTTTATCCTCTTCCTTCAAAGAAATATGATAAGAATCTTCCACAATTTTGATGGTCACCATGTTGATCTCGTCATGAATTTCTTATCTGAGGTCATTAATGTACCTTGATACCTTTTTTTCATCACTTTCCCTATGACCTGCTCTAATATTCAACCTGTAAAACTCTTCAGTATACTCTTTGACTGTCATCCCTTTATGCCTCAAATTTTGCAGTCTTCTAAAAAATTAATATGATAATCCTTGGGTATGAATTTGTCTTTCATATTGGTTATCATTCTATCCCAACTCTTTATCTTCTTCTTTCCTTTGCATCTCATGTCAGCCTATAGTTCATCCCACCACAGTGTTGCATTCCCTTTTAGTCTTGTGACTACATGTTTGACCTTCTTCTCTTCTTCAATGTCTTCATAGTAAAAATGTCTATCCAGATCCCTGAACCAATCAAGAAACTATTCTACATCTAGATTACCTCCATCCATTGGGATGTCCATTTTTTCTCTTTCTCCCATTCGTGAAACAACTTTCAATAATCGTTCCTTTGCAACATCTTCTGCAACAACTTCTTCATTTCTTGCTTCTTCACTTTCGGCCTCAATGATGTCACCAACATCATGTTCCCTTTGTTGTGATATCTCCATGGCATCCAAATGAGCACTATGTTCCCTCATCTCTCTTTCCACAGCTGGGTCAGGAATTGGTCTCTCTACACGTCTCCTTGGAGGCATTGTTCCAAGCTTCTTCTCTTTAGAGTTAAACTTCTTTACTGTCTTGTGTCCTCTTCAGCCTATAGAAAATTTATGTCGTGTGGTTTTGATACCACTTGATGCAATGCCCCACCTCAGCGGGTATTACTTGATCTCTCATTCGATGGATCTTTCACAAGACTAAACCAGAATGGTTCTTCGAGACTTCAATAGACCTCCATTTCAACTGTAACATACACACACAGGTCAAATTCCTGTGCTTGAAAAAATTTATTTCAGGTGCAAGCTCCCCCTCATGTGGCCAATCGCTGTAACCATGTGCCTACCCAAAGGTGTTTCATAACTACGGGCTTCAGGTGTTTTTTTTTTTGTAAGCCGCTACCAATTCTCTTGTTTCCTAAATTGACAAATTGATACTCCCACAGGCGCTAGCTCCTCTTTTATATATCCCTTCAATTTGACCTCGGTATATGACCCAGGGCCCAACTTTCGAGCACTTTGGGACTTCTCTCTTTACATCTTCAGAAGATATCTCACCTTTCTTCTTCCAAAGTCTGAACCACGAATTCCCCTTGCGACGGATCAACGGTCCACGTCTCCCCGCATTCAACGACTTAGATCGCACTTCGCGCTTCGCAAAGTTAAAACTCTACACCTCATGATTTTCTTGAATCAGGAAGTGTCCCCTCCTGATTAGACAGTTATCGACGAATCAAGATCTTTCTCCGAAGGGATATCCATCATTCTTTCAACACTTCTTTGATAACTCTTTTCTCCAGAAGAGGTCTACATCGCTAACTCTCTTGATCTTCAACTCTTTCTCACTATAAACTCTACACCTTTTCTTTGAGTCCTTCGAAGGTTATACCCTTAGGAACTTTCCTAAGTGCATTTTTGACCACCAGTCTAAAAGACCGCTCTCCCTCCCAAGATTTACAAAACTAGAGGGTGATTCAAACTCTTGAGTTTTCTCCTGAACAATTGTGAAACCTCTATCCTTCATGAGATTAACTACTCCTTTGGATAAAAGCAATCACTATCTCTCTTGAGCTTAAACTTCACTACAAACTCATAAAATCCTCTGGGTTTTATTCCTCACACACCTTGCAGACTTCTCCAAACGTTCTTTATTTCTCAGAAAAATCTACCCACCTATGTGCAATCCTTGCAATAGATAATTTTCCAACCCTTTCCTTGGGTGAATGAGTCCAACAAATAACTCAACCTATGCACCTCCTGCACGGTTTCTGTGAACACCTTGCACTCTTGCTGATACTGAAACCCCAATATACCCCCTGAGATTTGTTGAGGTTAGCTCAAAATCTTGTCAACACACTCCTTGGTGACTAACATCACACTCCTTGCAATTTTTCTCAGGAAGAGAAACAATTGAAAATTATTGTTTCCTCACAAAGTCATTCACTCAACATTCATAAGCATAAAAAAAACACATAACAGAGAATGAAAGAAAATAGAAAAACATACCATTCATAAGATGAACACAGTGAACACAACACATGATGAATTTGAATTAAGGCCTTATCTAATATATTAAATTGAGTTCTCTGTACATAAGGGTTCTTTTCAACAACTTCTTCAATACTCTCTACAACATATCTATCTTCCTCTCCTTCTTCTTTTTTTCTTACAATAATTATCCGACATATAGTTTACATATCTTTTTAAAGAGAAGCTAATTGAGATTTTTCCCTCCAACCATCTAAGTGCTATCATATCAAATTAACACTATTAACTACTAAGGCCTCACATAATAAATGATAGGCATAGACATATACAAGCAAAAAGCTACAGATCTGTACCGTCCATAAATATGTTGACCTAATTACAATCCTCCTCGATCTTTCATTAAGGGTTCACCTCCTTGTTATTTTAATGATACTTTGATTTCATTCACATCAAAACTTTTAAACTTTCCACGTCCTTCAAGATTTTTAATTCTTCAAAATTTGCACTGGTCATTGCCTTTTACTCCTCAAGCGCCTTTGGTATGTATGCTCTTGAATCACCATGCCTTTATTTTCCATTCCATGTCATTCCTTTCCTTTCCATGCCATTCCTTTTATAGTATTCTATATAGAAAATAGTATGTAGAACAAACATATTTTAGCTATAAATGGAATAGAAACAATGATATAATCAAAACAATACCATAATAATACCAGAATAACACCAGAAAGAGAAATTTGATTACAGATAGCAATGTTCACTTTCCTCTTAGAGGGGGAAAATTCCAATAGAGTAGAGCTCTATTACAATAATATCCAAGATAATATTTCTCATACTCTCTAATTCTATTTATACTAAAACTATCTATCCAAAAGAACAATCTAGAGGAATATCCTTCTAGAAGCAAAATCTTCTATTAGGTGTTCTTACATTTGACTTATTCTTCCTTATTTCTAGGCATTATTAATATTGGCATTTATTACATGGAATTATATTATTCTATTAACGTGAGGGTTTAGGGAGGTTAGGTCCCTAACATTATGTCCCCCTTGAAGAACATCCTTGTCCTGAAGGCTTCAAATGAGGGAATTATTTTACAATGGTGGTTGTCTCTTGGGTGGAATCTTCTGGAGATGTATATTTCCATTGGAATAACACTTCCTGGATGGTGCGCTAACGGATTCAACACTCTCTCTGGGCCAATACTGTTTGTGGTTGCAACCATATGGAACCTTCTTCATCCAAATTAGGGAGACAAGTTTGAGTTTGGCACTTAGTTCCAATCACCTTCTTTAAGTAGGAAACATGAAAAATAGGATGGAGCTTTGACTGATTGGGTAGAACTAACTAATAGGCCACCGATCCCACATGCCTGAGCACTATATAAGGAGAATAAATTTTTCACGTAAGTTTCTGATAGTGTTGAGCTTTGAGTGAAGTCTTCTTATAAGGTTGTATTCAAAGAAATACCTAGTCCCCTTCACAGAAATGGCATTGAGAACGACCTTGATGTACTTGTTTCTTCATGCAATTTTGAGCCATGACCAAATTGCCTTTGAGGGAATGCGCAAATTGTAAGATTTTTTTCAACCTCTTGAACCTTCGATACCCCTAGAAAATAAGAGAGAATTGATGGGGTATTTTGGCCATATACTTCCTCAAAACGATTCATGTGAGTAGTTGTATGGTAAGATGTGTTGTACCACCATTTAGCTAGGGGTAACCATTGATCCCACAAATTTTTCCACTCAGATGAAAAACACCTCAAATATTTTCCCAAACACTTATTCACAACTTTAGTCTGGCCATCCATTTGGTGGTGATAGGAAGTGTTGAGATGCAATTGGGTGCCCTGTAGCTTGAAAAATTCTTTCCAAAAATTGTTGGTGAAAGTGGGGTATTTGTCAGAGACAATAGAAGTAGGCATGCCATGAAGCTTGAAGATATTATCCATGAATATTTGAGACATTGTGGCAGTTGTGAATGGGTGTTGAAGAGCACAAAAATGAGAATATTTCGAGAGATGATCTACGACCACCATGATGACTGACTTATTTCCCAATTTAGGTAATCCTATAATGAAATCCATAGAAATACCTCGCTAAATAGCAGGTGGAATCAGAAGAGGTTGGAGTTTTCCTGGAGCTTTGACATTTTCTCCCTTGTTGCATTGACAAACCTCACATTAAACCACAAAGGTGCATATGTATTGTTTCATACCTTTCTAGAAAAATGAATGTTTGACATGTTCATAGGTTTTGGTAAACCATGAATGCCCAACTACGGGTGAGGCATGAAGTTAAGAAATCACTGTGTATTTAAGTTGGGATTTCTTGCATAAATACAAATGGAATTTGTAGCGAATCTCTTCATTATGCCAATATTACCCATAAGAGACTGAAGAATTATGTTGCAATTGGTGGAGCAGGCTAGAAATTTTGGGGTCTTCCAACCATTCCTGATGAACAAATTGGAGCCAATATGGTACAATGAAGGATAGGGAAAAGGGACCCATATTCTTCATATTTATGGGAAAGAGCATCGACCATTACATTTTCCTTTCCTTTCTTGTAAAAGATCTCATAGTCATAGCCAAATATCTTGGTCACCCATTTTTGTTGTGTCAGAGATGCAATTTTTTGATCTAGGAAATACTTGAGACTATGATGATCAATTTTGATTTGGAATCGTTGAACCAATAAATAAGGATGCTAGATATCCACAACATGCAGAATAGCTAACATTTTGTTTTCATAAATGGAATAGACCAAATGTTTCTCTGAAGTTGTTTGCTAGTGAAGGCCAATGGCCTACCATCTTGCATGAGGATGACTCCAATTACTTTCTCGGAAGCATCACATTCCAATATGAATTTCTTTGTGAAATATGGGAGGGATAGAATAGGGGTCAAGCACATAACATCTTTTAAGGTTTGGAAGGCATGATCCACAACTGAGTTCCAAGTGAAAGAATTATTTTTAAGGAGGGAAGTGAGAGGAGCTGCAATCTTTCCATAATTACGAAAAAAAATCCTATAATAGCTCGTTAAACCCAAAAAACCACACAAGCTCTTAATATTTTTAGGGCAATGCCAATCTTGCATAGATTCAATTTTCTTAGGATCCACTCGAACACCATCCTTTCTGACAATATGACCCATTTCTTCTACTTCTGAGGAACCAAAGGCACATTTAGATAGTTTGAGGAAAATTTGGTACTTAGAGAATATATGGAGAACTTGATTCACATGGGAGAGATGGGATGGCCAATTTTTACTATATATGAGAATATCATCAAATAAAACCAAGGAAAAATGACAGATAAAAGAACAAAAGACATGATTCATAAGTCTTTTGAAAGTGGAAGGAGCATTACACAATCCAAAGGGCATTACCAAGAATTTATAGTGACCCTCATGAGTGTGAAATGTAGTCTTGGGAATGTTTTCTTCTTTCATATAGATCTGGTGGTAGTCAGAAAGTAGATCCAATTTGGTGAAGTATTAAGAACCACTCAATTCATCCAAGAGGTCATCAATGACAGGAATAGGGAATTTTTATTTGAATGTGAGTTTGTTGAGAGCGTCGAAATCAGGACACATGCACCAAGTACCTTCTTTGTTGAGTACCATGACCATGGGGGAAGAAAAGGGGATAGTACTGGGATGGATAACACCAACTTCTAGTAATTCATGAACAATTTTGTCAATTTCATTCTTGTTGTAAAAGGGATGATGATAAGGCTGAACATTGGGAGGAAGATTTCCTGGGATGAGAGGGATGGAATGATCATGGACT
>SNQJ01S0054833.1:12363-44684 GCA_010110895.2 Picea sitchensis | reverse complement strand
GTTTGTGTTCCCCTTGAGGGAGTTATCCTTCACATAAAACTTGAGGAGACCAACATCCCTCAAAAGTGAGTAGAGGTGTAATAGGAAAATAAAACATCTCTCTCTCTCTCTCTCTGGCCTCCCATATATGCACAAAGGTATATGGGTCAACCTGATACTATTGTGGGCATCCCTAATTCATATACAAATCTCATTAGGAAAAGATACAAAGAAAATAAAAAAATTATACTAAATTACCATTTGTAATATTTTTTCATATTGAACGTTTTTATTTTTTGCTTAAAGCATGTGTAAAATGAACCAGTGCACCCCTTTTAAAGAAATGCACCATCATCTATGAGCTAAAATTTAATCAACACATCGACTACTCCAGAGTCCCACATTTGTAATAACACATTGTTAATAGTTCTCTTACTAAATAATTCATGCATGAACTAGAATTATAATTTTAACAAATATTATCAAAACTCCATGTGATATAAATACCAGTGGGCCATATTTATGTCAATGCACCATTTTTAACACACCACAAATTTTTTCAGTGCATCGAACACTCCACTGTGACAAAATTGGTAGGGAGCACCATTATAGTGCACTTGTTTATCCATATGTGCACCACCATCACTCGATGTAGTTACCAAGGATGTGTATTGCACCTAATCTTATTAGGAGCACCACTCCTAGTGCTCTCATACATTCATTAGCACACTAAAGAGGATGAGAAATTTGTATAAGTGTAGGGTGAACTGTGGATAATTTAAAATACATATATTTTAACCATATCAATGCACATCGTATGATTATGCACTAGTGTTGTTAAATCTATGGCATATTGAAAAGAACTTAAAAAAAAATGTCCAGTGTGGTGCACATGGTATTGTATGCATTGATGTGTCTATAGGTTATGTAAGCACTACCATATACTTTTTTAAATTGTGTTTCTACAATATTCAAATTTTTTATTTGAAAGTAAAATCAGTGTGCCTTGTAACATGATGCACCAATGAATTTTAGTTATTGGTAAGCATCGATGCATATATATCCTTTGTATGTGGCATGTGGCATTTTTATCAATTTTCGCATTTTATAAATTTTGAGTGCAGGAGGAAATGTTTTATTATTATTATATGCAATGTGTGTGTGTGTGTGTGTGTGTGTGTGTGTGTGTGTGTGTGTGTGTGTGCATGCACATGCACGAGCACACATGCACCAATGCATGTGATATCAAAGTTCACTTATACACCATAATATTTTAGGTGTAGAAAAAAAATCCACTAAAACCTTTGGCTTCTCACCTCCACCAGAAAATTCCATTAAAAATTGTTGATGCTCACAACAATACTGAGAGAGGGGTGAATAGTATTGCATTAACCTTTTGTATTTTTCTTTCCTTTCAACAATCAAGTTATTTAAAAATGTGCACTTAATGACAGTTATAAGCAAAAATCAACATAGCCATCTAAATTATTTAGAAGTGTGCACTTAATGATAGATACAAGAAAAAATCAAAATAACACAGTGAACATAGTACACAAATAATTTTACGTCAAAACCCAATGGGGAAAAAAACAACATAACATCTTCTTTATGTTATTCTGCAAGCACCAACTTACAAGTTATAAATTTTCAGCTCAACAAGCACCCACCTGTCGCAGATAATGAGGACACCAATCCTCTCAGGCACCAAATTGTCATAGATAATGAGGACACCAATCCTCTCATGCACCAACCTATTACAAAAATCAGGACACCAATCCTCGGTGAGCTTAGAATCACCCTAGCACCACCCTAGCACCCTAAACTCATAATTTATTTTAACATCACTAAATCTTTCAACACATCCTAACAAATTTACATTTATGTTCCTATGAATTGTTATAATATCCTCTTCTACCTCAATTCACGCACAACTCCACAATCATATCACATCCATACTTATACTAACTTGCTTGATTTCACCTTCCTGTATCTGGACACATAACAATTACAATGTGGACAAACTTTGACCACATCAAAATCCTGCCAATTACAATTTTGTCTAAATAAAGTATGATGGTTATATTGTGGACAAAATTTGACCATATCAAAATCTTGATAGTTACAATTTTGTCTAAATAAAGTATGTGGACACATGACTGTTACATTGTGTACAAAATTTGACTAAATCAAATGGACCAAGTCTTCCTACGACTATGCTCTATATTATCTTATAATCTCTTGAAGAATGACACAATAATTTCATTCTAGTATACAAAGCATCCATTGAGCATATAGAACCAGAGAGAAAGACTCAAGTCACAAGTTTCCATCCTGTCACACTTGTCCTGTAGTGTGGTTACTGAATCGCTCCATCAGATAGTAAGTTCCCATGGTGACTCATTCTATCACATTCTACTTCAGACTTCATATCATCACACTCCACTACACCATTCATCGCATTAGCTCAAGGCGCCCTGCAAATTTTCATCTGCACAATATTCCACACACTCTGTCACCTATGGCTAGCTCAAAACATCATCGTGTTGCGGCATAAACATTTGTTGAGTCATTACAGGATCAGATACAAAGGAATTTGTCGCATTCCACTTCACTTATGAACCACGTCGTAGGTTATCCTCCTATTATGCACACACTCCTGACAGACTCAATCACTTCTGTGATTTATTTTGCGTCATTGATTCCTTCATCCTTCAATCCTTTTGTGAATTTTTTTTTTCAACCTTTCAAGATTTTTTCTAGGAGTTCCATTTCATGTGGATCTGTAATAGTTCAGTAGAAATAGTCCTTATGCACACTTCCTCTGCTTGTGTGCCAACTTTGCACCATAATGTTTGTGCGCACTTCAAGCCTTTCGTGCACTTCCTTTGCTTGTGTTCCATGTTGACATCAACGACAACATATGCTCGACAAACTCCCCCTTTGTCATTGATGGAAACTATTATTTTTTAGTTTCTCCCCCTGTCAGTGTGTTCCTTTGGCCTTCACTCTCCCTCGTTGTATGATCCTCTTTGTCGTAGCTATATGTTTCTCCCCCTTTGACATCAATGGAAAATGGAGCTGTCCTTATGAATGCACACATCCTGAGAGTAAATCCCCGTATTAGAATGTTTTATTTCATGCTTCTCAATTTCTTGCATTACTCCCTCTGAGGCTAAACATGTCTTTCCAGCGGCCTCCAACCTATGATGAAGGATATGCGCCTTAATGAGGAATGGGAAAGACTCCCAACTTCTCTATGAGGTACTCAAAGGAGTCCCTAGGTAATGTCTTGGTAAAGATACATGCAATCTACTCTTTGGAAGGAACATATTCTAGTTTAACCACCTGATCCTGAACCTGGTCTATGAGAAAGTGATACTTGATGGGTATGTGCTTAGTTGTAGAGTGTTGAACATGATTTTTGGAGAGATTAATAACACTTGTATTGTCACACATGATAGAAACAGGTTGATCACAGGGAAATTCAATTCCTTGAGATTGGTCTTTATCCACAACACTTGTGTAAAGTAGGATATTGCAACTATATACTCTACTTCAACTGTAGAGAGATAAATGGAAGTTTTTAGCTGTAGAGAGAGAAATGGAAGTTTGTTTCTTGCTGAGCCAGAACACTAAACAACTGCCAAGGAATAATGCACCTCCACTAGTGATTTTTCTATCATCAATATTTCATGCCCAATCTGCATCTGTATAAGCTATGAGAACTAGGTCTGTGTTTTTGGATACCACAATCCATAATCAATAGTTCCTTGCAAATACTTGAATATTCTTTTGACTACAAGAACACGAGTTTCCTTAGGATTGGCTTGAAATCTACCTACTATACCCACTACTTGTATGATGTCAGGCCTTGAAGCTGTGAGATATAGTAAAATGCCTATCATAGACCTGTACATGGTCTGATCTAGTTCTGGAGCATCATCATCCTTGTTGAGTTTATAGCTGGTAGTCATTGTAGTGCATTTTTTCATGCCAAATTTCTTTAATATTTCCTTGAGATACTTACCTTGAGAAATGAAAATTCCTTTTTTATTATTAATGGATATGTAACCCAAGAAACAAGGAGAGTTATCCTAACATGGACATCTGAAACTCTTGTTTCATTGCAGATGCAAACGTCTTACTCATTAATTCAATATTACTGCCAAAAATAATATCAACATACACCACAATAATTAATAGATCATTACCTTCGACCTTGATGTATAAATTGCTATCAACAATTCCATTTTTGAATCCTTGATAGTGCAAATACTTGTCCAGTCTATAATACCAAGCTTTTGGAGCTTGTTTTAGCCTATACATGGCTTTCTTTAGTCAGTGTACATAATTGTTTTTGTTAGTTGCTCCATGTAAACATTTTCCTTAAGGTCACCATTTAAAAATGTTGATTTGACATCCATCTGGTAAACTTTGAATTTTTTGTAGCATGCAAAATCCAAAAATATTATGATAGCTTCAATTATTGCAACAAGAGCAAAATTTTCTTCAAATTCTACTCCTTCAACTTGAGCATACCCTTTGCATACTAATCTGGCCTTGTTTCTGACTATCTGTCCATATTAATTTAGCTTGTTTATGTATACCCATTTAGTTCTAATTCCATTCTTTTCATTTGGTCTTGGAACAAGATCCCAAGTCTTATTTTTCTCTATTTGGTCTAGTTCTTCATTCATGTCTTTGACCCAATGATCATCATGGCTTGCTTGCAAAACGTTTTGGGGTTCAATCATGGACATCAGTGAAAAGTTTGTATATGTAGATGTATCTATAAGTTTTCTTCTGGTTAGTACACATGTTTCCTTATTTCCAAGAATCTGACTTTCTGGATGATGTTTTTGAACATAACTTGATGGGGTCTTTGGCTGTGATGTTTCTATTCTCTCTTCTTCTTTTGAATCCTCTTGTTCTTGTTGCTCACCCATTCCATCGTCTTGTGACTAATTGCTAATTGGTTCATCATATTTCTTATTATGGTGTTGATATTTCACTGAATGAAGTGGTCCCTCATCTACCTTTACATATATGATCTCAATTATCTTATGGAGCCTTTTGTTATAGAACTCGTATCCTTTACTTCTGGAGGATTTTCAGAGCAGAATTACTTCATCAAATCTACAATCAAACTTACCTAAGTTGTACTCATTGATTTTAATGTAGCATTTGCTTCCAAAAACTTTGAAGTGCTTTATTGATGTTGTTCTACCATTCCATAAATCATAAGGTGTTTTATCATTGCTTACTCTTATGTGCACCTTATTGAGAATTTTGATAACAGTTTGAAGAACCTCTCCCCAAAAGGTTTTGGGTACTTCTGATTCATCAAGCATGGCCCTAGCCATTTCTTGAACTGTTCTATTTATCCTTTCTGCTACTCTATTATGTTGAGGGGTTCTGGCAATATCAAACTGTCTCTTGATCCCATTTTTTTCACAAAAACTATTGAATCCGTCAGATGTGAATTCTCCTCCTCTATCTGACCTTAGGCATTTTATTTTTAAGTCCATTTCATTTTCTACCTATTCTTTGAAGATTTTGAATTTCTCAAAAGCCTTGAATTTATGCCTCAACAATACAACTGAAGCCATTCTAGTATAGTCATCAATTAACATAATGAAATATCTTTCATCTTGATGATATTGTGTACTCATAGGACCACAAATATTTGTATGAATCATCCCAAGAGGTTGAGTGGTGGAGTGTTCTTTTTCATTGAATTGAACTCTTGACTGTTTTCCAAACTGACATGACTTGCATACACTATTCTTAGGTTTGAAGATATTAGGCATATCTCTCACAACATATTTTTTTCCTATCTTAACAAGATGATTAAAACTAAGATGAAATAGTCTTTTGTGCCAAAGCTAGCTCTCATTAGTTTTACCAATGCAACATTTTTCTTTTCCTTCTTCTAGAACATACACATTCCTTGAATTTTTGACTATCTTAAAAACAATTTTCTCTGTATTCACATCCATTACCTTACAACCTCTTGGATGAAAAAGAACATTGTGTCCTTGGTCACACATTTTAATTTCACTTAATAATTTATGTTTTATACCATCAACACACAACACATTTTGTTCTTTTTTATTTCCCTTTTTACCTTCATCTAATACAACAATTCCTTTTCCTCTAGTTCTGGCTGGAGCATTGTTTCCAAAAGTGACATTACCACCTTTTTCTTCAGCTAAGAATTCAAACTTACTTTTTTCTCCTGTCATGTGCTTGGAGCAGCCACTGTCAATGTACCATTGATTTTCTTGATTTTTGGCATATAGAGCTAGTCCACAATTTTCTTCACTTTTATTTTTCTTCCTCCAAACCTTGGTAAAATATTCTTATCTGTCTTTCCTAAATATACGCAACAACTTGCTTCTGCATTCACTTGCCTTGTGTCCAAAATTATTGCATATGTGGCATTTAGGGTCATTTAGTAAAGGAGAGAAGGCATTATTGAAATAATTTTGAACCATATTCTTTTGAGGTTTGTTGAATCTCTTCCCTATACTTTTGTTGTACCTAAAAAATATACAATTTACAGCCTTATGTCCAAAGTTGCCACAAGAGAATCAATATCCATAGAAAAGAATTGGATGCCTTGGAATGAAAAACTTACTTGTAGGAATCAATCTTTATCTGCCACCTTGATAAGATTCAAGCACATGTTTCTTCATTGCTTCATAGTTGGAATGATTCAATTATGACTGCTTCTTCTTTTCATACTTTTCTTGATTAGGCTGACTATTGTTTCCTTTGAGATCATTTGCATAGCTTGCAGGCTTCTCACTGGTTTTCATGCTGGTGCTTGACTCACCTTTGACAATTTTTAGAGTTTCCTTACATACCAACCCTATATTGTCATATGGTGATATCTGATTTCTTAGAATGTTATCTAGTGTTTCAGATCCTTTTATGAATTTTATTTGAGTCTTGGATTTCTCTATATCATTTTTTAAGGAAACTATTTATGTTTCTAGTTTGTTGCAGATATTCTCCTTTTCTTTTATCTGATTTATCACTACTTCTTCCTTTCCTTTGGATTCTTCTAGCTGAATTTTTAAGATGAATGTTTCTTCACTGAACTTAGTGTCTTTCTCTTTGTAGACCTGCAACTTTTCTTTTCTTATTCTGTTCTTTTTCTTGAGTCTGGAGATTTCCTCTAGGGCACTAATGATTTCTTCTTCCATGTCTACTACAACTTCACACTCTTCTATGTCTGTTTGATCATATTTGTGTTGTTCCAAATCCATGATAAGTTTTTCATCCTAAATTAGATCTGTCTCATCTTCTTCTTTGTCAAAGTTGTTACTATCCTCCTTTGAATAAAAACTATTCCTTTTAATTTTTTTTTTTAATTTTTAGGTTTATCTTTGCCTTTTCTTTCCTTTTCATTGGTGTTATTTCCTTTAAAGGGACATTTAGAGGAAAAATGACCAAATTTACCTCAATGAAAGCATTTAAATGGTAACATACCTTTATATTTTCTAAAGCCCCTCTTCATCTTCCTCACAAAGTTAGATTCTTCTTCATATGAGAAGTGTTTTGATGAATCATGATCTTTAGATGTTGATTATTTGACTGATGCTTTGAAGAATGGGTCCTTTATATCTGGTTGTTCTTTCCTAGTTCTCATCACATAGGCAGTCAGAATTCCATAGAGCCTATCCATAGTGAGTTTGTATAGTTCATGCATTTATTCTATAGCTGAGACCTTTGCATCAAGTCTTGAGTGAAGAGTTCTCAATACCTTATGAACTACCAGTGCTTCTTTAATTTCCTCTCCTATCCCCTTCATGGTGTTTACAGTCTCATCCACTCTGAGAAAGAAACTTGCAATATTTTCATCTTCACTCACTTTTAGGATTTCAAACTTCATTATATGAGCTTGAAGTTTTTCCAACTTTACTTTCTGATCTCCTTCATAACTATTTACCAATTTGTCCCGTATTTCCTTTGCATATTCCAAGTGCATCACTTTAACAAATTTTGTTTATGAAAGTCCTCAGATAAAATTCATAGATTTTGCATTACTATAGTAATATTTCTTACCATATTCATCAGCTGGAAGAGTAGTTGGGATTTTATAACCATCTACCACACTCTGCCAGACTTCCATACCAAGATACATCAAGTAGGTATTCATTCTGATTTTCCAAAATGCAAAATATTTTCCATTCAACAGAGGAGATCTAGTTGAAAAAAAATCTTGACTGGACATACTCTTTGTGTGATCTTCCTTCTAGCTGTTAGACTGTAACTAAAGGAACCTACGCTATGATACAAATTTTTTATGCTCATATAAATACTTAGAGGGAGAGTGGTGATATTGCATTGACCTTATATTTTCTTTCCTTTCAACAATTAAGTTATTTAGAAATGTGCACTTAATGACATATATAATCAGAAATCGTGCACTTAATGACATATATAATCAGAAATCAACATAGCCATCTATGTTATTTAGAAGTGTGCACTTAATGACAGATATAAGAAGAAATCAAAACATCATAGTGAACACAATACAAAAATAATTTTACATGGAAACCCAATGCGGGTAAAAACCACATAACATCTTCTTTATGTTCTTTTGCAAGCACCAACTTACAAGTTATAAATTTTCATCTCAACAGGCATCCACCTATTGCAGATAATGATGACACCAATCCTCTCAGGAACCAACCTATCATAGATAACGAGGAAACAAATCCTCTCAGGAACTAACCTGTTATAAAAATGAGGACACCAATCCTCAGTGAGATTCAACTCACCCTAGCACCACCCTGCCACCCTAAACTTAGAAAAATCTATTGCATCACTAAATATTTAAACACATCTTGACAAATTTACGTTTATGTTCCTATGAACTATTACAATATCCTCTTGCACCTTATTTCACACACACCTCCATGATCATAGCGAAATCATACGTATACTAACTTGCTTGAGTTCACCTTCTTGTATGTGGACACTTAACAATTACAGTGTGGACAAAATTTTACCACATCAAAATACTGTTAGTTATGATTTTGTCTAAATAAAATATGATGGTTATATTGTGGAAAAACTTTGACCATATCAAAATCCCAATAGTTACAATTTTGTCTAAATAAAGTATGTGGACGCATGAATCTTACATTGTGGACAAACTTTGACTAAATCAAATGAACCAAGTCTTCCTACGATTGTGCTCCAGATTATCCGAACATCTCCTAAAGAATGACGCAATAATTTCATTCTGGTTTACAAAGCATCCATTATGAAGATAGAACTAGAGAGCAAGACTCAAGTCACAAATCTTCATCCTGTTGCACTTGTCCTACAATGTGATTATTGAATGTCCCCATCAAATAGTAAGTTCCCCTGGTGACTCATTCCATCACATTCTACTTCGAACTTCATATCATCAAACTCCACTACACCATTCATCGCATTGGCTCAAGGTGCTTTGCAGATTTTCATTTTCACAATCTTCTACACACTCCATTGCAATTGACTCTGTCGCTTGCGCTTTCTCAAAACATTGTTGCACTGTGGCATAAACATCCATTGAGTCATTTCGCAATCACGAACAAGGGAATTTGTCTCATTCCACTTCACTTTTGAACTACATCTTAGGTTATCCTCCTATTCTACAATGTACATGCACTCCTAGAAGAATCCATCACTTATGTGATTTATTTTTCATCATTGATCCCTTCTTCCTTCAATCCTTTTGTGCATTTTTGTTTTCAATATTTCACAATTTGTTCTAGGAGTTCCATTTCATGTGGATCTGCAATAGTTCAGTAGAAATAATCCTTCTGCACACTTCCTCTGCTTGTGTGCCAACTTTGTGCCATACTGTCTATGCGCACTTCAAGCCTTCCGCGCACTTCCTCTTCCTTTATTCCATGTTTACATCGATGGTAACATATACTCAACAAAAATAAATAAGGGAAACATGGTTCTACTAAAATTTCCACTAATTGATATTTTCCTTGTAGTGACATACACGTTCAATATCAAGGAAACACAAACACACTTGATGTGTGTGTGTGTGTGTGTGCACTGTGTGTGTCCTCTTAATGTAGTTGAGATTCCATAAAATTAATCCAAATTACAATGATATTGGGAATGGCATCATTTAGTAATAGAATAAACATGTTAAAACCACACAACTAAAGAATAAGCATGTATGCATTGCACTTGATTGTAAGACCAAAGTGGTAAAGGTTTATACTCATATAATTGCAATATTATCTCTGAAACATTCTATAATGTTGCTTACAACATACTTCAATAGATTTGGAACAAATCAAAATTATGTTGTGATCATTTAAATTTTAGGAAAGTAGAAGGAAAAACTACTCAACCTAACTATTGGAGCTAAAGTAAAGTTTATTTAATGAAATTCATAAAGGGACAAGTAATGTTTCTTGACAGAGATATAGAAAACTCTAAAAGATATGGGATCCAAATTAGTTGCATGTAATACATATGGGATATTCAATACTTTTCTTCATATCATAGTTACAATATGTTCAATAATTATATGAATTTTTCCTTTTGAATCAAGATCCTTCAAGAGCCAAAGCCAAAGACCTTAATGTTTCATTTGCAACATGTGGCACTCGTTGATCAATTACTATAGAAGGAAATAATTTGATGCATTGTCATAGGAAAGTGAAAATTTGGTCCTTATCAAAACTTCATATGAGATGATCAAATAGACTACTGAAACCTCTATCATGTGAAAGTTATCATCAATATCTCTATAACCATATGTTTGACAAGGGAAAACTGATGAGTGTTATCCCCATGGATAGAAAACCACGACATTTCACAAACATTGTAATAGACATGTTAAGAGGGATACACGACTTTGTGTAATCAATAGATATTCTCCCCTGTGAAATGTCCCAGTTAGAACTTACACTATTTGGAATAGGGAATATGACTGATTTATAGCCTAGTAACATTTAGATGGTTTTGATTGGTTTTACTGGTTGCAACCTGGTCCACAATTTAAGTATTTTTACATGCAATAGATGAGTTGCATCTAATATAATATGAAAAGTGTTTGAATGATTCCCAACCTACTATAATAAAACATGTGAGGTAAGCATAGCACCAAATTTATTACTTCTTTCAACCTTTAGTAAAAATTTACTCAAGAAACTAAAAGTAGTAATTTAAATAACCAATTGCATTATCTAAAAGTTGGAAGATGAACAACTAACTACAATACTATGCTTAAGGCTATAAACAAAAAAATTGCGAGACAAAAAAAATAAAACAAGTTGCTCATACATGAGAAAATTCTACATTGTAAAAACAAATGCTTATAAAATTCCAAAACTCAGTAAATTAGCATAAAAAGTTCCACAAAATACAAATTTCAAAGCTGAACTCTATCTCCAAATGGCTTGGATAGCTATGGCTTCTCATTCATTAACATTTCATAGAAAATTATACAAACATGCACAAGAAAAAAAAACCAGTATACAATAACGTTCATCTTATTCATATAAAAGATAAAGGAGAGGGAAAATCAATCATCTTGATGCATCTAGATGACTGTTCATTTCATCTTCCTGTATGTTGGGTTCCTCAAATAAATTGTCATTTTCTCCCAATTCGGGAGTCAAACTTCCTTGTTTATTCGAATCTCCTTCTCGAAAAGACTACCCCACGTGGCTTGAGGAAGCTTCACCTTTTTCATTTCTCCATTTCATTATACATGCAGTCCATGACTCAAAAGTTTGATTTGATGCATCTCCCTAGTGAAAATTATGTTGTTTGAAAGGAGCCTTATAGGATGTTATAATATACCTTGTCACTTTTTCAAACTTCTCCATATTAGGAAGAAAATATTTAATTAATGTCATTTCCCTAGTAGGAGATTCAATTTTTTTTTGAATGGATGCTTCATTAAATTTAGACATGGAGCTGATATATTTTCTACTTGAGTTGATATAAACTTCTAGGTCCTTAGATACTTTCCCCTATGGAAAGAAATTGTCATTTGATAAAAAATATGGTAAATGGAAATTATTTTCCATATTCTCTATCACTTTCCATAATAGAGAAACACATGTCACCTCATGTGTGACTCCCTTGAGAACATTATGGGTTGTCTATTTCTAGTATCTTAGGCCAAAATACATCTCCCTCAATGATTCAAGGATTAAAATATTAATTCTTACAAGACTTTCCTCTAGTGAGGAATACTAGTTTTTTACTTTTTCAAATTGTAATTTAGGTTGTTGATAAGCAAGCTCTTGTGATTGGATATAAGTCATGACACCAACAATATATTGATTATGGGATTGAACATGTTGTTGTTTTTCATAGAAATCTCTCTGGAAATTATTCAATTCATTGTGTATTATAAAAGCATGATCAATCAAATTTGCAAGTTTATACTTGCTAGATTTATAGTAATTAACTTGATTTTGCAAGTTTATACTTGCTAGATTTATAGTAATTAACTTGATTTTACAACAAGGTGATTTTGATTTCATACACCCTCATCTTCTTTTTCACATATACAAATTTATGTACACTAGCTTGATCATTGGCTAATACAACAAAGGAAGAGGAAGATAAACTCAAATTTCTTGTGTCCATCACCATAGTTTCTCTGAATTGGATCACTAATAATTTTTCATATATCGTGTACTTTATGGGTGGAAGAAATTGGAGGAATCATCCTCAAGAGCCATTTTAGCGGTAGATCCTAGTTTGGAAAATTGGGTTCATAAACCATCTGAAATATTTCAAATTAATTTTTGGGCATCAAACAACATTTTGTTTTGGTCCAAAATGTTATTTCATGGAAGATTCAATATTATACACATCAATACCTTTCCAATGGTGCAAGAATCACCTCAATCGGAGATTGTAAGTGAAATTTATGCCTTCCGCAAGTTGACCTACCTTATTCACCACCATGAGTAGATGCCATGTCGACCCCCATTACCCACGTATGGAATTTTAATAAGATTCTATAAATTCCAAAACCTTATCACTAATTGATGGTTGAGGAATTCAAAACCCTAACCCTAGATAGATATCAGGCTATGTTGAATATCATGCCAATAGGAAGAGAAGGGATTCAATTATTTAGCATGATACTTGTTCCATAGCTAAGAAAAACATATAGGATCAGTATTTTGGGAGAATAAAAAAGGAGGAGGATTTTGTAGCAACCATTTAGGACATAGTGTTAAAAGGTAATTCCATAGTGTTGGAACATCAAAAATTGATGGTTCATCACACATATTCTAGGTTTAGTTAGTCGATATGTCGACCTACATCTGGACACAGTCGGTTAGGTGATCAACCAATACACCACACCATTCGGTCGAGTAGTTGGCGTTCCTATCGATCAGAGAGTCAAACAACGGTCGAAGATAGTTGGGCGGTGGATCAACCAACCCTGCAATCAACTACATGTTGGATGGATAGTCAGTCAAATCAAGTCCTGCCGAGTTGACTTGACAGAGTAGATTTTGTGGAATCAACTTTAACCACTAAAATTGTATGTGGACAAGATATTTTGTATTCTGTGGGAGTTGGTTAGATATTGAGACTATAAAAGAAGACACCTTGGGTAATTATAACAAGCCAAATGTGAAGTATTTTGAGATTTCACTATAGATCATGTAGATCAAGATGTGAAATATGCACTCTGATGTTCTGATCATAGTACTTTGTACTTAAGTGTTGTAAAAGTGTCTTTAGATGCCACCTTTGTTCTTTGAGATTATTTGTCCCTCTTCAGTTATTTGCAATACTGTGTTCTTTGTTTCATATTATGTTCCATTTCATTCCCCAACATGGTATCAAAGCCAATGGTTTGAAAACCTCGACCTGTTATCTGGAAACCTTCTTGAGTTAGATCTATTGTGTGATTGACTCTAGGCCAATGGGTTGCTGATTGGAACTTGTTGAAACAAACCAGTCTGTCGAGATATAAAATATGGCTTCAAAGATCGATCCAATTGATATGAATAGATAAAATTATACAGTATGGGTTCTAGATATGAAAACCCTATTAAAAATAAATGGACTGTGGAAGTATACCAAGGTTGCGATCCAGATCCAATAGATGCTTCGGAAAAAAATTCCATTGATGGAAAGAAGGATGAGGTTGTAGGGGTCATCATGACCTACATCTCACGAGAAATACATTTTCATCTCAGTGGAATTGATTGTCCGCATCTGGTCTAGAAGAAGTTGAATACCTTGTTCGACCAAATCGATGAAAGGCACCTCATGTAGTTGGAGAAAGAGTTGATCTCTCTCAATCCTCATTCCTTTGAAAGAATGGAGGACTATTTAGTGCATGTTAAAGAAATCCAGTTGAATTTGAGATAATGTGGAGAGAAATACAAGAATAAGTATGGACAACTCATTGAGCTCATTCTGATAAATTTGAGAACACCATTTGATGTGTTCGTATCGACCTTCCACACCAACTGGCACACATGCAAGCAAGATGGCAAGGACTACTCCTTTGAAGTATTTTTATGAACTTTTGATTGTTGATCAACACATATTTCTTGAAGAAGGAAATCTTGGTGGTAAACACCATTCCCAAGGGTAAGGGAAAGATGGATTCTAGGAATAGAGTGCAGTTTGACACTTTTGCACAAAAATATGTAGATATTGATCAGGGACCCCAGAGACAATCAAAGACAAATCAAAAGAAGAATACATGTCAGTACTATGGAAATACTAGACATGTTGAGAAGAAATGATTCAATAAGTGAGATGAATTGGAAGAGAAGGTTAAGAGTCTTGAAGGAGACGTGTCGATTGTTAGTCGAACCGTTGATAATTTCACCTTCCAAGTCGAGACTTCTGAGGCATTGATGTCTCATATTGTGTAGAATGAATGGGTTGTTGACTCTGGGTGCACTCATCATATGGATAAATATGTGACTTTATTTATGAGACTGAATAAATATGAAGAAAGTAAAATCTATGTTGTTGGTCAGGGTGATGTAGCTTTTCGACATGGTAAAATTGTCGATGTCTACAACGTACTAAATCTCAGTGCCAATCTTTTGTTTGTTTCTCAATTGAATTAGATCGATAAGATTGTTGAATTTTGGATAGATTGGTTCTAAGTTCAGGATTTGAAGAAAGGGAAGTCAATTGTCGCTAACGAGCTTCTGGACCTGACAGACAACTTATACAAGTTCTGTGACATGAATCGACCTGAATTTGAACTGACTACACTTATTGGTTACACTGATGAGAGAAGTCAACTTTGGCATGAATGACTTGGGCATCTAAATTTCCTAAGTTTGTAGGAATTGGAAACTCAGAACATGGTTGATAGTTTACCGAAGGTGTTTCCCCATGAAGGTGTATTTAATGGTTGTGTACTTGGAAAGAATCATTAGGCACCTTTCGATTCTGGACAAGCGTGGCAAAAAAAAAACCTACTAGAACTAGTTCATAGTGATGTTTGTTCTATCAACTTATGTTCATTGGAAGGTGCAAGGTACATTTTGACTTTCATTGATGATTTCTCTTGCTTCACATGGGTTATTTTCCCGAAGAATAAAAATTTTGTCTTCAAAAAGTTCAAAGAATTTTGGGACTTTGCTGAAAAACAATGTGGTAGATTCATCAATTCCTCGAGATCAGACAATGGTGGTGAGTATGTCAATCAACCCTTTGAAGAATACCTACTTCAATCTGGTATTGACTGGTAGAGGTCGGTTTCTCACATACCTCAATAGAATGGAGTTGAAGAATGCAAGAATCAGACATTAGTCGAAATGGATAGATGTCTTCTGCAGGATAAAGACATGCCTCCTCGCTTTTGGATGAAGTGGTTTATTGTGCCAATTATCTGCTCAATCGCATCTTGACTCGAGTTGTTCCTTCCATCACTCCAATTGAACGATGATATGGGAATAAACCTTCTGTATGGAACCTATGTGTGTTTAGATGTGTTTCCTGGGCTCACATTCCTGATGATTTTCAAAATAAATTGGATGCAAAGAGTCATGATTGCATCATGATGGGATACTCTGAAGAGTCAAAAGTCTATTGAAAGTTTGATCCTATCCGACTGCAGATTATTATCCAATGCAACGTTCAGTCTGATGAGAAGTCTTCTGGAGTCAATTTGTTGAATGTCTCCTATGTATTACTGTAGGATTCTCCCCTTGATGTTTTCTTAGAAACTGGCTCTCATGATCCCCTCTTCAGTCCTTTGACCGATCCGTCAAAATTTCTACCTATTTCGACTCGACTGTCGATATTTGAGTCGACTAGTCCGACGTCTTTTATTTTGACCGGTCCACCGACTGCAGGACCTCTGAATTATGATAAACCTATTTAAGTGAACCAAAATTCACCTATTTCTTGTCTACCCCACTGGGATACCAAGACAATTGAATTCATTGGAGCTGATGTTGGAGATGCATCCTATAGACGACAAACCCGAAGTTAGAAGAAACATGCCAGTGTTTCCCTCATGACTCGTGTCCTTGATAATTATAATCCTATTACCTACTCCAATGCCGAAGGATGACCCTAATGGGAACATGCCATGAAGACTTAGATTGCTTCCTTATCAAAGAATAAATCTTGGGACTTGGTTCCTAACTTCATGGAAAGAACATTGAAAAGTGTCGATGGGTCTACAGGACAAAATTCACCTCTAACAGTGTTGTTGAGCGACATAAAGCACACCTCATCATGAAGGGATTTTCTCAACATAAAGGCATCAAATACACTAAATTTTTCCCCCCCGTTGCAAATATGAACTTAGTTCAATTGATTCTTTCCCTTGCTGCTCGTTTTGGATGGCAAATTCATCAGATGGATGTAAATAGTTCCTTTCTTCACAGTGACCTATCTAAATAAATTTACATGGAACCACCACTTGGCTTTGTGAAGGATTCCAATTTGGTATGTTGACTCAAGAAGTTTCTTTATGGTTTGAATCAGGCTCCTCGAGCCTGGTATGCTAATACTGGAAGTTTCTTTCTTAGGCTAGGATTCAAATAGTGTGAATCTGATCACAGTATGTGTTTTCTCCACTCCAATGGAGACACCTTGATTATTGTTGTATATGTTGATGACTTAATCATTACTATAAATACTAATGCTCTCATCTTTATTTTAAAGAAACAACTTGTTGACTCCTTTGGCATGATAGATCTTGGAAATCTACATTATATTTTGGGTCTTCAAGTTTTACCACTGTGTGATGGTTTTTTTATTTCTTAGCCTAAATATGTAATGGATCTGTTGACATGTTTTAAGATGGTTGATTGCAAGACTTGTGCCACTCCTTTTCATTCTAGAGTGAAGCTTACTAAAACTTGTCAAACACTCGTTGTTGATGCTACACTCTATTGACAATTAGTCGACAGTCTTATTTATCTTACTCATAGTCGACTTGATATCTCCTTTATTGTTAGTGTGGTTTCTAAATTCATGTAGGATCCTAGAGAAATCCATTGGAAAGTAGTCAAACAAATTGTTCGATATCTGAAGGGTACCACTCAATTTGGTATCAAATATTGTCATAGTTCAGATTCGCTAGTCAACTTCACCAACTCCAACTCGGATAGAGATGGAGATGACCGAAAGTCCAATTCTAGGTATTTATTTTTCTATAGCACTGGACCTTTGGTGTGTTCGTGCAAGAAACAAAAGGTAGTCTCTCTTTTGACTACAAAGATAGAATATCGCGGTGTTGTTCAAGCAAGTAATGAAGCAGTTTGGATTCATCAACTTTTGGGTGATCTTGGATTCCCTGTTTGGACCTATACTACAATATTATGTGATAATCAAAGTTTCATATAGGTTGCTGAAAATCCTGTTGCTCATAGTAAGATGAAGCATGTTGAGATCCATGCTCACTATTTACGACAGTCGGTTCATGATGACGTTGTTTCTCTTTACTATTGTCCTACTAAAGATAAAGTTACTGAAATATTCCCCAAACCTTTAACTGAAGCCAGATTTACCAAGCTCCACACATTGTTTGGGCTTTATAAAGATGCAATTATGGGGGGGTATTACAGTGATGTAATTTCAACTTCTAAACCTTTAAAGATGTGTGTTGATGGGGGGTGTTCCAGTGATGTAATTTCACCTCCTGAACCTTCAAAGATGTGTGTTGATGGGGGGTGTTGGAACATAAAGAATTGATGGTTCATCACACATCTTCTGAGTTCATTCGACCGAGATGTCGACCTACATCTAGACACGGTCAGTTGGGCAATCGAACAACATACCACACCAGTCAGTCGAGTATTAGACTTTCCTTTCGGTTAGACAATCGACGAGCAATAACAGATAGTTGGGTGGTGGATTTACCGACCCTACAATCGACTACGAGTTCAACGAATAATTGATCGTATCGAGTCCTATTTGGCCAACTTGACGAAGTGTATTTTTTGCTATCAACTCTAACCACTGACAGTTGTATGTGGAAAAGATATTCTGGATTTTGTGGGAGTTGGTTATATCTTGAGACTATAAAGGAATACCCCTTGGGTCATTATCACAAGCCAAATGTGAGGTATTTTGAGATTCCACTACATATCATGCAAATAAAGATGTGCAATATGCACTGGATGTTCTGATCATAGTACTCTATGCTTAAGTGTTGTAATGGTGTCTTTAGATGCCACCTTTGTTCTTTGAAATTATTTGTCCCTCTTCGGTTGTCTGCAGTACTATGTTCTTTGTTTCATATTGTGTTCCATTTTGTTCCCCAACACATAGTGAGCGCCCATTACTTTGTATGTGCATTTTGATAACTGAAGCAACGAGAGCAGAGCATAGACCTCACCTTCTAGTTGGGTTTTCTCCTATATTAAGTTTTCCATGATAAATATTGTGTTCATTTGTGTGGATGATGTGTATTTTTTATAGGTTCTTTCATTTTTATATTTCAATTATTTCTGAAATTCAAGCCATAAGCTAGAGATAACAAATATGAGATCTAAGGAAATAAACATGCATAATATAATATTTTCACAATATTATAATATCTATTGTGACAAACTGATGTCAGCTCATTTCCTTCTTGTATGGTTTCTTCACTTTAGTGTTATTCATATTTTTCTTCTTCAATTTTCCTATGCTCATCAACTTTCTCCTTATATTATTTCCTTTCTATTTCCTTAGCCTCTACATTATCTTTGTCTTTCTCCTCCCCTTCTAGCTTATTTGCTACTAATGTAGCTCTAGCTTTAGCATCTAATTCATTTTACTTTGCTAATTCTTCTTTCTTGACAACTTTTTTCTATGCTTTTCCTATTTTTTTGACCTTGGCTTCTTCTTTCACATTCTCTAAATTCTCCAATATTATCTTTTCTTGTTCTTTTATTTTTTCTTGAAGAGCTTACCTGTCAACAACAACCCTTAGAGCTTATTCCTTCTTTCTTTCTTTCTCCTTGGAAATCAATTACGAATTATTTAAAACCAATGCATAAGTAAATTATCTCCTATGAGGCTTCTCAACCTCATTCTAAATTGAAATGATATGGCTCAATGATTTCTCCTTCCAACCTCACCCAAGTGGAATCTATTATCATGTGCATGCCTATATACAATGGATAGGCTGAACATAGCTTCTTTTGGTGTTTGATCGGGTATGCATTGAAACCGTGCAGATTTGTTTGATACCTGATCTCTTGAATGATCAACCTAATTGGAATATAGAATGGAATCATGTGAGGTGTTTGTGTGGCACCATAAATCCTGATATCTAGAGTGATCATCCAAATACTAATATTTAATGTTTTTCAACGCTTTTAAAGCTTATGGAGATAATATTCAAAAAGGTTTTCAAAAATTGAGTTGATATAATGGTGCAAGCAATCCATCACAGATAAGTGCATACTAAAATTGGTATCTATTATTCTATAAATCTCTACAATAAACATGAATATGAGGCTACTCTAGGGACCACAACCAACCTAAATCCATGAATGTGTTAGAAGCAAAAATCATATCTAATAGTTAGTAGGACATGTAAAATTATGTGTCTCTTAAAAAAGCATATAAGCTTTTCCAATGGATTCTACAAGTGAATTAGAAAGGATAACAACCCAATTTAAAATTCTGCCTCCTTTAGTAATTTCATACATAATTGGTAACCAAACTATTTTCACATGAGTTGAAAAATTTTCACCAAAGATTCTACTAATCAACTGGGTTGCACATCTGTATCGTGACCTTAGGTGTATGGTGGGGAAAGGATTTTTTCTTGGATTTGAAAGTTCTCCCTTACTCATACCACTTAGCTAGGATGTTATAGCAGTTATGTTCACGACCTTAGGTGTATGGTGGGGAAAGGATTTTTTCTTGGATTTGAAAGTTCTCCCTTACTCATACCACTTAGCTAGGATGTTATAGCAGTTATGTTCACGCATAAAACTTTTAGAAGCCACTCAAGGTGAAATATTTTCAACTTTTAATAATTTATAATAGGCTTCAAAATTAGTTTACATGAATGATATAACACACCTTTCCTATCATTCATAATTATCCTTATGTTGACTTCTATATGCTAAATCAATTGCCTGATCACTTCTACATAAGGGATCACTGAAGATTGGTTATTGCATGGTATATGAAGGATTATTTTAAACTTTGTGCTATAGAAATATCTTCTTCTTCCATTTCATCAAATTCCTCATCATCCCTGAGCCCTTACCTATATTCATTTAAATGAAATAGTTCATTGTAGTTTTGGGCTCCATCAAACCCAATAGTGTATTAGGTGTCTACATAAATGGGAAAATTTCTTATCCCTTCTAGCTAATGACTCTATAATTGTAGGAGTTTATTTCCTTGTTGGTTTTCCCTCATTTAAAAACTACATTTGATCCTTCAATTGGATTGAAATTAATCTATCCTATTCACCTTCCTTTTTTTTTGTCATACCCTTTAGTAGCTTTATGGAAATCCTTGCAGGTTAGTGCAACACAAAAATAGGGTAGGTAGGGTTTAGCTTTACAATTTGCATTAAAACACATAAAAAAATAATCTTCTAGTGATTAAAAATGAAAATAAATTTTAAGGATGTTGATGTTGATCATAATATAAGGCACGTTCCATCATAACAAGGATTTTAATTTAGTTTGTATTTACTATTCAAACTCAAATTTCTCAAAAATCAATTTGCAGGGAAAAAAACAAAGAAAGAAAGGCTCATGTAATAGCTCACTATATTTGAACTATGGAAAGTTTGAATGCACATATATGTCACATTTGGATGAAACAATGAAACAACCACCTATCTCATTTAAAACAAGAAAAATTACTAATCGAAAAAGAGTGTTCTGAAATCAAATACCTAGTTAGTGAACCCAATATATATACGATCGTTGACAGGTTGTAACATTCATAGGTTTAGTTTGAAATTTCAAGAATTACAAGGGGAGTCCAATCATTTCTTAAATGCATAGAATATTCAAATAATAAATCCTTTCATTCAACTTAAAATTTTTAGATGAAAATACCAAAGGCAAGTTTGCATTTATTCATAGCTTCAAAACGTTGGTAATTTGAGATGTGGAACTAGCGAATAAATTCAAGATGGGATGTGTCTTAAGGATGTGTTAATGCATAGTGAAATATATGCACTAAGCATTGAATTTAAACTTTTAATATGAAGTCACACATGTAAAAATCCCAAAATCAAATGGGGGATGTTCTGCAAATTGGGGAAAATTTGAAAACATGGACCCCTCATCACTACTTTAAGTGAGGGTAGACCCAATTTTGAATTTAGTATTGATCCTAATATTTAGGCACAAGTTGGCATGGAGAAGGATGATTTAAAATTCAATGCCTACTAAGAAATTGGGACCCCTCATCATTGATATTCGCAAAGGAGAAATCCCAATCAGAATCGAACTTAAAAATGACATCATAGGTGCAAAAAGTATGGAAGTGGTTTCACATGTGAAAACATAGAGCAGGAAGAAAGAAAGACAAATGATAAATCGAGGCCCAATGTAAAACATCCCTCATTACCAACAGACCTGAAAATATGCTCAGAAACCACAAGGAAATGCACCCAGTCCCAAGTTGATTCATGCCACATAATGTTTCTTCATTGTAACCAATTCTTACATCGAAAATATCTCCTAAAAAAAAGTTGTGCACAGAACCTTCCTTGTGTCATGTGTTGGTTGTGGAGCCTGATTATCTTCTTGATTCAGAGGTCTTTTTTCAATCATGTTTGGACCCCATTACCTGACGGGGGGGTGTGGGGGGGAATTTCTCCCCACTTCTCTCACCAAGGGGGTTAAGGGGGGTGGGGGTGATAAATTTTGGATCCCCCTCCCCCCTTGGCAGGGGATTCAAGAGCAATGCCCCTAAAGTGAAATTTTGGGAAAAATGGATTTGTAAAATATTGTAATTTTGTAGCCAATCTGGACTGCTCATTATAAGGTCACATATATGATGGTAGAAATTATGTTAGGGATTTTTTACGTATAAGGAAACCCTCTTGTATGTATGAGGGAATTGTACTATGGTTGTGTGAGTGAGTGAGTGAATATTGTATTATGAGAGAGGAGACTATGAGAGAAGGAAGAGGAAGTTACAATGGGTATGTTGTAGGTTGTATCCCTTCATTTGTTGGATAATAATAAAGGGAGCACTTGGAAATTTCTTTGGTGGACGTAGCACACACTAGGTGAACCACATATATTTGTGTCTCTATTGTATTGTGTGTCTTCTGTCTTTTATTTCCACATTTTTTTAATTTTATTTCTCTGTGATCAAGTTTTTCTAACATCGTGCATGACGTCTGTTTCTCATTTGTGTGCGCGGAACTGTTTCCCATCACACACGACAATTGTTTTTGGGCATGTGTGGAAATTTAAGCCTCATGCTAGAATCTCATGACCATTTCTATGGAAATTAACTAACAATTAAAATTTATTAACCATCACACCCTGCATATGCAACAATTATGAAAAAATAACAATAACATGCACAACCATGCATATTTACATACCATTTCAACAATAGAATTAATGTAAACATAAACATAATAAGAAACATGTAAACACACATACAAGAACACTTGTATTTTTGTTGTAAATCACCAACTGCATGTAGACCTCAAACGTTCCTTCCAGCCATAGACTATGTTGTTCATACACTCTCAACAACACGTCACCCCTGAGATGGGGTTATGACTCCACCAAAGCAAAGGCTACCTAATCCAAACTAAGGTCTGACAAAAACTCAATAAAGAAAAAGTTCAACAATACACTCTAACAACAGTTCCCAACTCACAAGCTCTCATTCCCCATAGCTTGTCCCACCCAAAGAATGTACCTTCTATCCCACACATGGGAAAACTATTCCTAACAACTCTTTCACCTAGAGAGAATGCTTCACAATCCTAACAACCTGCTTCTTCAACCCAAACCAACAAGGATTTACTAGGAAATAGTTAGCTCCATATTTTGGTCACACTCTCCATCCTAGGTATGGGTGATGGATGCAAGGATGATTGAGTGATTGTAAGAGTGATGAATGATTATTATAGAATGAGAATTACACTATGTTCTCCTCATTATATTGTATGTTACTATCTTGACACTTGCCACTCTAGGAAATGCCTTTGGCTCCACTTGGTAATTCATTCCTCTCACTTAGGAACTTATGATAAAATTATAACATAAAGCTTATGAATTAGGAATAATATTATTTTATTCCTTGGCTTAAGACCCCAAGACTTAACCCCTTTTCCTTAACCCCCTTTCTCTCTTGTGGAGTCCTATACCCCCATACTATTTCGTCTGACTTGGTCTGCAATAGTGATGTATTTTATTATTAATAAAAACAAGTGTGATTACATAATACATTTTTTAAGCTCGCTGGACTAATCACACAGGTACTCTGACCTCCAAATATATGCATATATACAAAGGCACTCTAGTCCAAAACATCCCGACTCACCAGCCTATAAAACATATGTGCATTTACAACTTGGGGTTCATCATAGGGGTATTACATTCCCCTCCCCCTTATTTATGCACTATCCTCAGTCCATTATATACACATGTACAGTAAACAATATGCAAAAAGATGTGGGTACTCTTCCCGCATGGCATCCTCATGTTCCTAGGTTGCATCCTCAGGACCGCAATAGGTCCACTAGACCTTTACTAGTCCTATTGCTCGATTCTAGAGTAGCTTGACTTTCTGGTCCAATATGGACACTGACTGAACTTGGAAGTTTCCTTCTTGCTCCACCTAAATCACATTCCAATCAATTACATGATTATCATCAGACACATACTTTTTAAGAAAATATACATGAAACACATTATGAATGAACATGGATGCAGGAAGTGCAAGCATGTATGCAATGTGATCAATCCTTTCAAGGATCTCAAATGGTCCATAATATCTCATTTCCATCTTTGGACAACTCCCCATTTTTAGTGAACTCTTCTTAGCCTTAAATTTTAAGAAGACATGCTCGCCAAATTTATACTCTCTATGTGTTCTGCATTTTTCCACATAAATATTCTACCTGTCTTGAACATCCTTTAAATTCTACTTTATTTTTAACATTTTCTCTTCCATTTCTCTAAGTAATTCTGGCCCAACCAGAGTTTTATCTACTAGGTTGTCTAATCTCACTGGTGTGTTGCATTTTCTGCCATATAATGCTTCAAATGGGCTCATCTTTAAAGATGCATGATACCCATTATTATAAAAAAATTGAACCATATGTAAATAATCTTCCCATTTTGATGGTTTATCCATCACATACATCCTCAACATATCCTCAACTACTTGATTGACCCTCTCTATTTTCCCATCTGACTCAGGATGATATGTTGTGCTAAAACTCAGATTTGTCCCAAATCCTTTAAATAATCCCTTCCAAAAGTTGGATGTGAACTTGGGATCTCTGTTAGAAACAATTGCCTTCGGAACACCATGTAGCCTGGCAATTTCTCTCATATAAATTTATGCAATGTTAGCAACCTTATGAGTTATATTTACAGGAATGAAATGATCATCTTTAGTAAGCTTATCCACCACCACCATTATGGAATCATGTTGCTTTGTTGTTCTGGGAAGCTTGGTGATGAAATCAATTGTCACAAGTTCCCATTTCCATTCCAGAATAGGCAATGGATGTAGCAATTGAGATGGATGTCTATGATCAGCCTTGAATTTCTGACATTCAAGACATCTAGCAATGTACTCAACAACCTCTTTCTTCATACCCAACGAAAATATTGGCACTTGACATCTGCGATTGTTTTCTGGTAACCTTGGTGCCCTACATAGGGAACATTATGCATCTCACTCAACACCATATTTTTCATCTCCTGGTATTTGGGCACATACACTCTACCCATGTACATGAGGATTCCATTATCTCTCATCTCATAATCTTTAATTTTCTGCTCCAAAATACCTTACTGTAATTTTTTATTTTTTTTAACATAGTGTTATTCTAATTTTGCAACTTAAAAAATTATGTCCTTTAAATAAGATTTTCACATGATAATGGTTGTAGCATGCATCTCATGCACCCTCCTGCTGAGTGCATCAACCACCTTGTTCTCTATACCTTTGATATTTTTGATATCAAATTCATACTCGCTAAGAAATTCTAGCCATATGATTTTCCTAGCATTCAAATTTAGTTGTCCAAACAAACACTTTAGACCACTATGGTTTGTCCTCAACTCAAATATTTTCCCATAAGTAATTCCTCCACATATTTAAGGCATGAACTGTGGTTGTCAATCTAAATCATGAGTGGCATAGTTCCTCTCATGTTCCTTCAACTTCCTTGACTCATAGCATATCACATGCCCATTTTATATAAGGACTCCTCCAATCCCTTCCTTGCATGCATCAATGCACACCATGTAATATTCATTTAGATAAGAAACCTTCAATATTGGTGCACTTGTCAACAAATTATTTAAGTGTTGAAATATTTCTTCACATTCATGAGTCCATTCGAACCCCACACCTGTCTTTTCCAAAGAAGTGACTAGGTGTGAAATTCTTGAGAAGCCTTCAATAAATATTTTGTAGTAACCTACAAGTCCCATGAAACACCTCACCTTTGAGAAATTATTTGGTGTTGGCCATCAATCAATGGATTTTATCTTTTCTGGTCCACTGTTATTCCCTCCTCTGAAATGATATGGCCAAAATAATGAATCTTCCTTTGATGAAAAGAGCACTTGTTCAACTTTGCATATAGTTTATTCTCCCTCAACACTTGTAGCACCATCATCAATTGTTTCTAATGATCCTATTTAGAATTAGAGTAGATAAGTATTTCATCCAAGAAGACAATGAAAAACTTATCCAAGTAATTTATGAAAATTCCATTCATCAAACACATAAAAACGAGGCATTTGACAACCCAAATGGCACCACTGTAAACTCGTAATGGCCATACCATGTTATAAATATTTTCTTGTTGATATCCTCCTCTTTAACCCTCACCTGATGGTAACCTGACCTGAGGTCAATCTTGGAGAATATCTTTGCATCTTTTAGTTGATAAAAAATATCATCTATCGTTAGCAAAGGATACTTGTTCTTCACAATCACCTTATTTAGCTACCCGAAATTAATGCACAACCTCAAGGTACCATCCTTCTTCTTGAAAAATAGCACTAGGGCACCCCAAGGTGACACACTTGGGCGTATATACCCCTTATTCAAAACCTTTCAAGTTGCATTTTCAATTCCTTTGGTTTTGGTGTACTCATCCTATAAGGAGTCTTGGACATTGGGGCTACTCCAGACACCAAATTAATAGAGAAGCAATATCTCTCTTGGGTGGCAACCCCTATATTTCTATAAAAACATATTCAAAATATTTTAGGAACTTATAGTCTTCAATCCTTGGCACTTTATCTTTAGGTGTCTCTTCCATATGCGCTACAAATATCTGACATCCTTTTCTAAACCTTTTCTTTAGCTATAAGGCTGAAATTTATCTGCTAGTTATGACCCTTGGAATACCTTGAACTATTATCAAGTCCCCTTCCTAATTCAAGAAAGTAAATTCCTTATTATAACATTCTAGAATAGAATTATTCTTGTCCAACCAATCCATACCAATTAGGAAATCATATGACCCTAAAGGTGTGATATTCAAATCTACCTATGTGCCCAGTCCATGTCCATTGGAAATTCCTTAACCATCTCATGTATTCTTCTCTTATCTCTTATAGCTAACTAAACCAACCAATACTTCCCAATATTACTTCTTGGCAAATGAAATATTTCCACCATCTTAGGATCTATATAACTATGACTAGCTCATGAATCAATCAAAATAGTAATAGGTTGATCATTGATCTTACCTTCTACTTCAATCATGTGAGATTGAAATTCAACTTTCTTGTTGTCAAGGGATGCATATATCCTTGGCATGATTCTACCCATGTCCTCAACGATATCATCATGAAGTACATTGTGAATAGTCCTCACCTTTTCACCTCTATGAGGGAAATATGTGTACATGTAATCTCCCTCACAACCCCAACATTTAATGGGATACTTCCTTGGCCTCTTTCCCAATGTTTCTGACATTTTGGGTTTATTTTGAGTTGGCTACCCTTGAGAATTATTCTTTAAGAATGGTGTATTTTCCCCTTCTTCCTCTACTACATATTTCCTTTCTTCTTATCTTCCCAATCCTTTTGGAACCTTTTCTTTAGCTGTAAGGCTGAAATTTATCTGCTAGTTACAACCCTTGGAATATCTTGAATTGTTATCAAGTCCCCTTCCTCATTCAAGAAAGTAAATTCCTTGTTATAACATTCTAGGATATAATGATTCTTGTCCAACCAATTCATACCAATTAGGAAATCATATGACCCTAAAGGTGTGATATTCAAATCTACCTTTGTGCCCAGTCCATTCATGTCCATTGGACATTCCTTAACCATATCATTTATTCTTCTCTTATCTCCTATAGCTAACTAAACCAACCAATACTTCCCAAGCTTACTTCTTGGCAAATGAAATATTTCCACCATCTTAGGATCTATATAACTATGACTATCTCATGAATCAATCAAAATAGTAATAGGTTGATCATTGATCTTACCTTCCACTTCAATCATGTGAGATTGGAATTCAACTTTCTTGTTGTCTAGAGATGCATAGATCCTTGACATGCTTCTACCCATGTCCTCAACGGTATCATCATGAAGTACATTGTGAATATTCCTCACCTTTTCACCTCTATGAGGGAAATATCTGTACATGTGATCTCCCTCATAACCCCAACATTTAATGGGATACTTCCTTGGCCTCTTTCCCAATGTTTCTGACATTTTGGGTTTATTTTGAGTTGGCTACCCTTGAGAATTATTCTTTAAGAATGGTGCATTTTCCCCTTCTTCCTCTACTCCATATTTCCTTTCTTCTTATCTTCCAAAGCCTTTTGGAAGGTTGATATTCCTTTATGCTGATCATAGAGGCACTTGGATCTCCTTATCGCTTCATCCAAGGTCTTGGGATCATTATATTGTATCTTGTCACTAAATATTGATGGCAACCCACTCAAGAACCTTTGGATATTGAATTTCTCATCCTTGATGAAGTCAACATACTTCAAAATATCTAATAATATCCTCTCATACTCATCCACGGTCATACTCCCAAGCTTGAGTTCAAATAACTCCTTCATATTCCTATCATAATAGTTCTTGGTCAAGTGTTTCTTTTGAAAATGCTTTTTGAATTGCCTCCAAGTGAGTTTATTCTCATCATTGTGTTGTACTTTCACAAGCTAGTCCCACCACATTGATTCTTTTCCTTTTAGCTGATAAATTACAATTCTTCCTTCTGCATGTGAGGAGTAATTATGCAACTAAAAATATTTCCTCATCCCTAACAACCAAGTCTCTGCATCCTCATCTTTCTTGTTCTCACCATCAAAGGTAGGAGGAATGATCTTATTAATTTCTCCTTGTAGTTCATCTACCCCAGATATCCTCTTATGTTTTATGATAAGGGATAAGATTGGACTACTGTGTTCTCTTCTCATTGAATGTCTTCATGAGTGAAGATGGTGTCTACCAATACTTCCAGATTATCCTCTTCTGGCATGATATCGATGACTTCTTGACTTGCTTAATTTTATCTCTTTGCCCATTTTCTTCTCTATTATGTCCAAGCTCTGCAACAACTTGATGTTGAATATATCTTGATGCTATTTAGATTTCATAAGCTTCTCGTTATCAACTTTATATCTCTAAACATATATTTTCAGGATCTTTATAATCTTCACCAAATTCATGCTTTCCTATTTACCTTATCCATGCCCATTTGATTATGTCTCAACATTACCCATGTTGACATACAACCCCCTGAATTCATCCTCATGGCTATAAGTTATTTGTGCATATTCCATTTTCTATATGTGCCTTAATTCTACAAAATGTGCATGCAATAGGATTTGTTAGACAAAAGAATTCAACAAATCTATAACATTATGCACGATTCTTACCCTTTTATATGCACTTTTCATCTAGTGAATTTAATTCCAAACACCCAATATTTTGTAATTTTGATAGAAGATAAATTCGGTCTCCTCATGCTCATGTTTTTAGCAATCTGACCAAGTTTCACCTTCATCCATCATATAGGTTGCTAGTTACATCATGGTGAAGTTTTGACTATTTTTCCCTTTTTGCACTGAATGCTACACAATTCTTCCCTCTCATCATGTACACTTTCAGGTACTCAAATTTTCAATCTAGCTCCATATTTTTTTTCTATGATTCATTAGCTTTATATAGGCTTCTCCTGCACTCCAAACCTACTTTTAATCAAGGATTTATGCCCTTCCAAAGTAAACTGGTACTGAAATTTACCTTGGACGGTTTTAGCTGTAACTCTTTCATACAAGCTCCATTTTGTGAACGTTTTAGCTCGTTGGAAAGCTCTCCCCAAGTTATTTCATTTAAACTTCAAAGAATCTATGTGGTTCCTACATCGCTTACATTCTTGAAAATTAAACTCCTAAAAACAATATTTAGGAACTCAAAAATGCTGCACAAGATTATGACTTTCAAAATACAATTTTTTCAAAGAAAATCATTAGTTTTCTATTGTGATAGACTGCCAAATTGACTTTGTGTGCACCATTTCTAAATAATACACCCATATTCAACATGCGCAATTTCTACCCATTAAACACCAAAATTTAGTGCATGCACTGCGTACCCATAATCAATGCACAACTTTTACATTGCACATAAATCTCTAGTGCATACATCTTTTTGTGCTAGGCACCAATATCCAGTGTGAACAAATTTTTATACCGTGCACTAATACTGAGTATGCACAACTTACACATAGATTACCAACATCTAGTGTGTGCAACTTCCGCACTACGCACCAACACCCAATGTGTGCAATTTCTGCACCACACACCAACACCCAATGTGCGTAATTTCTGCACCACACACCAACACCCAGTGTGCGGAACTTCTGCACCACATACCAACATCCTGTGTGCGCAACTTTTGTGTCACACACCAATATTATGTGCACATCACAATATCCACACCATTCATCACCAATGTTTAGTGTGCTCACATCACACACCCATACTCCTGCGTACCACCAATTCTACTTCGGTGCAACGCGATTATTTAACGTGCATGCACTACGCACCAACATTATGCACACAACGAGAATTCTTCACTGCACATCACCAATATTCAATGCATGTACCCCATGTACAAATATTATGCGTGCCACAAGTTCAGAATTGCACAATGCCAAAATTTAGTGCACACGCCCGCACACCAATATCTTTCCATGCATCACCACAACTTCACACACACACATATTTTCTTCACTTAGCTGATTTTTTTTATAATTCGAACTTGCAACCATTGCGACCATCATGGAAATTCCCAACTCTCCAAGTTTATGTTTATCTCTAGCCCATACAAGTTCAGTGTTGAACCAAGAGCTCTAATACTACCATGTAACATCCCCCGTTATCAGTAGACTTGAAAATATGCTCAAAAACCACAATGAAATGCACCCAGTCGTAAGCTGAGTCATGCCACACAACGTTTCTTCTCTATAACCAATTATAATAGTGTAAATATCTCCTAAAAACAAGTTGTGTGTGAAACCCTCCTTGTGCCAAGCGCACCATCTCTTTCTCATTAGTGCACGTAGAATTGTTTCCCAGTGCGCATGGCAATTATTTATGGGCATGCACGGTAATTTAAGGCTAGTTATAGAATCTCATGACCATTTCTATAGAAATTAACTAACAATTAACATTTATTCGTTGTCATACCCTTCATATGAAATAGTTAAACAAAACTAACAATAACATGCACAACCATGCATATTTAAGTACCAATTGAGAAACACAATTAACGTAAAAATAAACACAATAAGCAACATGTAAACACACATAAAAGAACACTTATATTTTTGTTGTAAATCACAAACTGCGTGCAGACCTTAGACATTCCTCCCAGTCGTAGACTCCACTATTCATACACTCTCAATAGTAGGTCACCCCCAAGCTGGGGCTATGACTCCACCAGGGCAAAGGCTAACTAATACAAACTAAGGTATGACAACAAATCAATAAAGAACATGCTCAACAATACACTCCAACAACAGTTCCCATCTCACAGCCTCTCATTCCCCATAGCTTGTCCCACCCAAGAAAATGTACCCCCTTCTTTGCTCAACAGTCCTTCGGACTGCCCCACTTCCCTTCTTGGCCTTCAACAACAAGACATCTAGGAAGTCTCAAAGCTTTGTAGCACTTGGAACACACGATTCCTCAAGGTGTTACAATACCCACTAGCCCATACACGAGAAAACTATTCCTAACAACTCTCTCACCTAGAGATAATGCTCCACAAGCTTGACAACCTGCTTCTTCAACCCAAACCACTAAGGATTTATTGGGCAACAATGATCTCTAGCTTCTTCTCACACTCTCTATCCCAAGTACAGGTGATGGATGCAAGGATGAGTGAGTGATTGTAAGAATGATGAATGATCAGGACATAATGAGAATTACACAACGTTCTCCTCATTATGTTACATGTTCCTATCTTTGTTGGATTACTGAGAGGGGAGGGGTGAATCAGTAATAGAGAAATTTAGTCCCTTTTAACCATATAATCCAAGTGCTATATCAATGAAGCATTATTATCCAATAACTGCAAAGTAAATAAGCAATGAACAAATGAAAAATCATACACATACACAGTACACCAGTGTTTTACGTGGAAACCCAAATCGAGAGAAAACCACTGAATGCTTTT